>BDMB01000108.1:201290-215051 GCA_016859785.1 Macrotyloma uniflorum
GAATGAATGAATGAATGAAATATGATCACACAAATGCAACACACAAATGCATAACACATCTCGAATGACCAAGCATAACTTGGATTTTAACGCTGCTAAGCCTCTGCTTAGACTTCACAAATGACCAAGAATAACTTGGATTTTCACACTGCTAAGCCATCGCTTAGACTTCTCAAAACACACCACAAACTCGCAAACAACGCAATAACTCATGAGTCTCTCAATACTCTACTGAAATTTTCACAATATCACATTTCACAATCCAATTACAATCACAATACATCACCAAATCACACATCACATAACTAAATAGTTTAATTATAACTTTTATCACATTTCAACCAGTATCTCCAGTTATATTTAAATGTTGTTGTAAAAGAAGAAAACTATGAGTAAGAAAAATGGTACATGGCGTTGTTATACTAGAATGCATCTTAGACCTTCAAACGAAGGGATGTTAACAACTGGTTTCCAGCCTATATACCTTGTTTATATATACACAAAGACAACAAGATGTAATAAAAACAACAACTTATAATAATTTATAAACACAACAACTCATAATAATTTATAAAAACAACAATTTATAATAATTTATAAACACAACAACTCATAATAATTTATAAAAACATCAACTTTTATAAACAGAGGATAATTCCCTCAAATTCATATTGAGGACTTATGGTTGCCTCAAAATAAACAATCCTATAAGGCATAGGGGTTGCCTCTCTACCCAAAATCCTCATATGCATCCCATATGCGAAACATTCCCCACTCCCCCTCTTATCTCGAATAAAGACGTCTTGTATACTATGCTCCGTGACGCCTCGAGACGCTATGCTCCTAATTCCTCACGTATCGCCCCTAGTCGTCTCCTTTGAGACTTTTTCCAAAGGTTAGGAAAATTTGGAATGAAAAATAGAGAGAGTCTGACGCCTATTTATATAGGTAGAGTCGGACTTCTGAAGAACAGGTTCAATTAATAATATCTTTCAAAATATTAACAAAATTATCTTTCTAAAATATCAATAATCTCACAATATCTTTAATATATTAATAATCTCCCGATATATCTTTTATAATAATTTCATATCTTTCAAAATACTAATAATCTCATAATATCTTTTAAAGTACTAATAATCTCATAATATCTTTTAAAATATTAATAATTTCACAATATCTATTTATAACAAAATATTTTATTTTATCTTCTAAACCCAATTATATTTTATTTAATTAAATAATTACGTTACAAATATTATATTATATATTTCTTTCTCAAAAATTGAGATGTTACACTGAACAGCCTCAGAGGATGAACATAAACAAGAAAAATATCACCTGAGAGTGAAGCTTTCAAATTGTAGCACCTGCTCTGTTCAGAGTATCCTCAAGATTTTTCACAGAAAGATTAATGCACAGAAAAAATATTCTCACTTTCAAAACATGAAATTTTGTAGCTCAAGATACTCAGAGAAAAAGTGTAAAGCTTTTCAGAAAAGAATGTTGTAAAGAATGTATCAGTCAGGTATATTTCTGAAAAACCCTAATATGCTTCTTAAATAGACAAATATTCCCAAATAAATTAAAATCTTTAATTTAATTCGAAATCACATGTTTTACTCTTTCAGAGCCTCACAATATTCACAAAATAAAAATCAAGATACTCCTTTAATTTTTGGAAGATTTTTCGCAACGTTTATTTTTCAAAAAATCTCCGAACATAATCGATTATGTTATGGAAATAATCGATTATTGCCGCAAGCTATTTATTTTTAAAATCACATAATCGATTACATAATCGATTATTCCAGTGAGAAATATAGTTTTTCGAAAAAAAGTTTTATTGAGAAAACACTCTGAGCTGAGTGATGATTACCTTTTGATATCAATCACTTCCAACTATAAACTAAGTCTTCTATGTCTTTGAGCTTGCTTCCAACTTGAATTTTATTGTAAATCTTTGAGCTTCCTTTAGTCTTCTTGAATTATCTTTGATATCCTGATTCTTGATTTTCTTTATCATTATTAAAACACTTAAATACATGTGTAGAGTTTTCCAATCTTCAAATAGTAGTAATAGTAAAAATGTAAAAACTTTCTTATAAAATTTATGTAAAAATCAAATATACATTTTTACATTTTTACGTGTATATATATATATATATATATATAACTTTCTTATAAAGTTTACGTAAAAATCAAATATACATTTTTACATTTTTACGTATATATATATATATATATTTCACTCAATTAACAACTTTCAAAATATATATTTAACATTTTTTTTATAAAGTTTGTCAAAAAATATATATTTAAAGAAAATAATATTAAAAAAATAAGTATTATTGAATTATTTTAGAGTTTTTCTTAAGATGTACTTCATTTTATAATTTAATTTGATAAATTTATGCTTCTTATATATATATTTATGTATTTCTTTTGTTAAAAATGTACAATATAATAATAATAATACAAATTACTCCTGATAAGGAGAAAAAATTTATATTTATTCAAAAATATTCACTAGTAAATTGTTTTTCAGTTCAATTGTCTTTATTTAAGAGGTGATAATTGCTTTACATATTGTAGTGTGTTTTGCATACATATTCTAGTAGTATGTTCTCTTCAAAATCACTTTTTCAAATAAAAAAAAAAAAAATTAATTTTTTATATTAAAGTAATGGTTTACAAATGATGAAGTTAAATTCATTTTTTTTTTAATAGTTAATATTTCAAATATAAATTTTCTATATGATCATATATATTAAATTATTATATAACTTCTAAATTTATAAATTATTATTATCCAACAAATTTTTTTATAACAACCAAATAGTAATTAAGAATACAAATGAGATACCATATTATTTTTATAAATATATTATTTTGAATACGAAAAAGAAAGTAACTAATTTATTAGTTATTAGAAAGAAAAAAATAATATTTAAATTTAATATGAAAATATTAATTAATTTAACCTTCTTAATTTGATATAAATTTTATTTATATATATAATTAAAAAAATTATGTTAATAGAAATTATTATTATTATTTTATATTAAAAATAAAATAAAATTATTTTTAAAAAATAAATTAATTTTATTTTAAAGAAAATAAGATAAAAAGAATTAATTTTAATTTTCATTGGCAATTATAAAGTGAATGCATGTGATCGTAGCAAGCTAGTGTTGACTCAAAGATTGATTGGGTGAGCTGGTGGCTAGAGGTGGAAAATTTGATAGATGGTGGCAATAAGTGAAGGAGAGTGGTTGATTCATTAATTTAATTCAGTTCCAAGATGCCTATAAAGAAAATAATAATATAAAATAAATTACTATTAAAAGAATTAAAAGGACCTAAATTTAAAAACATGCCGATACAAATTGATTAAGTATTAAAATAAATTAAAATATTGTCATATGAACCCATGTTAATTAAAATAAATATTAAAAATAAAGAGATTGTTTAATTCCAGTTTAATTGATGTTATTTAGTATTGGTTTAGGGACTTAGTTTTTGTATGGACTTAGATGATAATATTATTCTATGTTGAATTTTAAAAATTGTCAAATATAAATCTGTATCCATATTTTTAGTGTCTTTTATAAATTTCACAGACATAAAGTTGAAGTAGATGTTTTTAAAAGTATTTTCTCTTAAAAAAAATATAATACTTTCATAATATTATATTTAATGTAATAAAAAAGAGTTAATTATCATAAATAAATTTGTTATTTTAAATATCCCTCAATTATTAAAAGAAATTGATATAATCATATATCTCACTTGCATTTACTTTCATAATATATTTATTCTCATGATATGATATTCTATTTTAGTATTAGACTGGATAATTATATTCTATTTTTTATTTTTTTATAAGATTAAATTATCTTTAATAAAAATGTAACATCTTAAAAAATAGATAATTTGTTTGATAAAAATATTGTCTAATTTACAGTATAGAAGTATATGTACTGATACATTCATGATGTAACTTAACAATATATGATAGTCATCATCTTAAACACATCATATACTCAAATTTTAAATTTGATAGACTTGTATACCGATCACATCAGTATCCAAATACCTAAAACATATTTAAATGGCAAATACCTAAAACATATTTAAATGACAAATATCTAAAACATATTCAAATGGAATCAACAAAAATTATTTTCCTTAAAAGTATAAATATCCTCGTGCTATTGTAATTATAATAATATCTCAACGAAAGTTGAAGATTCTTAGTCCATTTATTATATTTGGAACCTCTATACATTTTGACAAGAATATAATGTAAAAAATTTTTAAAATATAATAAATTAATATAATGTAAAAATCTTAAAAAATATAATAAATTTTACTTTTAAATTTTTTTAATAATAATAGCAAGTAATAAATAATTAAAACAATATTATTTTTATAAAAAAATAAATGATAAAAAAAAATTTTAATAATAATCTAATAAAAAAAATTTATAAATAATCCAATAATACTGATAATAGTTCGAAAATCTTATTAAGATAGATTCTGATATTATAGTAATGAATTTTAAACTTAATTCATTTTTATAAAATCGGCTCAATAAAATAATATTTAAACTATTATATATATATATATATATTAATTTGATCATATCATAATAAAAAATTTATAATATTTTTATTAAAAAAAATTAACATATATAAATATATCACTAAAAAAATTATTCCATTAATTTACTACATATTAAAATTTCATTAAAAAAAATACTCATCAAAAAACTAGAAAAAAAATTTTGAATTATCCAAATTCGTTCCAAAACAAAAATTAACAAAACTTCAACCTACAAAATAAGCCAGAAAAATAATATTATTTTTATAAAAAAATTAAAAAAATACTATTTTCATAAAAAATATTAAATGATATTATTTTTATAAAAAATATTACTGATAATAAAAATAGAAATATAAATAACCAATAAAATTTAATATTAATAAATAATTTTAAAATTAACTTTTGTTTTGTTTATTTTCTTCCCTCTAATCAAATCATCTTTCTTTTTACTCTACTTATTTTTAATTAAAAATATTTATTTTAATATTTTTTACTTATTTTCATTATTTGAAAAATCAATTGGATAGGATGATTCAAGTAATTGAACCTGCAACTTACTAATATTTCATCCAAAATTTTTAAAAACGAACCACAAATGAAGCATGCGAATCACAATGTCCGCATCGAATCATGCCTCCATTCCCAAGTCTACCCCACCAAACCCCATAAATCAACCAATCACCGACGCATATCCACCCACACACCAAAACAAGCATTAAAACTCCACCTAACTCACCCATTCCATTGATTGGATGTAAACTTAATCATTTCATTTTCATGTAAACTTATATTTATTAATAATAAAATTGTCTTGAATATAATATATTATATTTATTAATTTTTATATATAATTTATTTTTTATTTTATTTTCATAAGAAATTACTTGAATATTTTTGTATATATTTGATATTATAAATACTTTTGAGGTGAACTGTAATATTCTAATGATTGTCTTGCAACATGTACAAATTTTGATTAGAATAATATTTCATTAGACTATGACCCTCTCAATCATTGTGGTTTTTAGAATTTTTAATATTCTGTTTTAGTACAAGCTTTCCAAAGATAGAAGAAAAGTCTAGATATTAATTCTTTCATTAATTTTAGGTAGTTTTCACATTTACGTAGAAATACATACATTGATTAGATAGATAGTGATATTTTTTAGTATAAAAATAACTTCGTTTGGTGGAGAGATATTTCTAAATTTATCAAGAATGACTTCTTCATAAATTCACATGATGTGTCTGAATATAAATTTGCTTAACTTTATCTTAATTTTTATTGTACTTTTCTCATAAATTTTACATTTAAATTTTTATTATAATAATTGTTGTTAATCAATGACAAGTGAATTTCAAAATTGGCATGCATAATTTATAATTTTAACTATAATAAATAAATAAATAAAAATAAATCTTACTTTCTAAATTAATTTTAAAAATAAATTAAATTTATAATTATCTTTTATTTAAAAATTTAGTTAATAAAATTATTAAATTTAAATTAAATTATTTATTAATATATTTCAATTTAATAAATTATTCAACTTAAATTAAATTATATATTAATATATTAAAATATTTTAAGATGAATAATTATTATTAATAAAATTACTAACAGTTAATATATAAAATTTTAATTATTAATAAAATTATTAAATTTAAATTAAATAATCAATTGATAAGTATATTTATTGACGTGTTTGAGTTGAAAAGATATTCTTAATATAAAATAATAATAAAAAATTTTATATTAACTAAAAATAAAATTTAAAAATAATTTCATTTTTTAAAATAAATTTTAAGAATAATTTAGATTAAAAATTATTAATGATATTTTTATTCATCCAACGTTTTATTAATATATATATATATATATATATATATATCCAATCATTTATTTAGAATTACTTTTTTTTTTCTTTATATAAGATTGAAGGAGGGAATCTTAAAGTACACTCCACAGCAATCCTTCTATACCTTACCCTTCACACACAAATTCTGATTTTGTGTTGAGGTTTGTTATTAGAACACAAAATTTCTAACACTCCACACTCACTCCAAAAATGGACTCAGTTCAAACTCCAAAGCCTCACGCTGTGTTTGTACCATACCCAGCACAGGGCCATATAAAACCCCTGATGCAATTCGCCAAACTTCTTCGTTGCATGGGTTTCCACATAACCTTTGTGAACACCGAGTACAACCACAACCGTTTCGTTAGATCCCATGGACCTGACTTCGTTAAGAGTCTTCCAGATTTCGTCTTTGAGACCATACCCGAAGGCTTGCCACCTTCGGACAAGGACGCAACTCAGGATATTCCATCACTCTGTGATTCAACCAGGAAAAATTGTTATGCTCCATTCAAAGAGTTGGTGATGAAGCTGAACTCTGGAGATGATGTGCCTCCAGTTACCTGCATAGTTGCTGATGGGATTATGAGCTTTGCTGGAAGAGTTGCAAAGGATTTTGGCATTTCAGAAGTTCAACTTTGGACAGCTTCAGCTTGTGGTTTTCTGGGATATTTGCAATTTGATGATCTGGTAGAAAGAGGCATAGTTCCATTCAAAGGTACCATTTTTTTCTGCCTGTTAACTGTTTTTGTGTTCATCAAAGCTAGTTTTCAATATATCACTTGATAACAGAAATAGGGAACACTTCCTCAATAACTATAACTCTTTAAGTATTTTAATAAATTTAATGTTTATTAGATAAAATTAGGATTAATTTATGTTTCCTTCTTAAAAATAAACTTTATCCTTATATTTTTTAAAAATTAATTTAATCTTCCAATTTTTTTTATTAAATTTATAACAGTAAATAAGTATTATTAAATATTATATTTAAATATAAATAATGACTAAAATTATATTTAATTATTTTATTAATTTTATTAAAGTAAAAAGATTATTATTAATATTGAATTTAAGTATAATGACTTAAATTATATATTTTTAAAAAATAAAAGATTGAATTGACACGTAAAAATAAAGATTAAAAATAATTAATAAATATAGGTAAAATTAAAATTAAACTTAACATTTTTATTTGCAAAAAAAATCAATTACACATATAAAATAATAATATAATAATAATAATTTTCATAAGTGCCGTACATTACATGGAAAATGTACATATAATCATTTGGAAAAGCAATATAAAAAGAAAATTCAAACATGCCAACTTGACTTTCTCACATATTCTAATCAATTTATTAATTTTTTTTTCTTTTCTAAAACTATCACTCCAAATTATTAGAAAACATTTCATCCAATCACAAATTTCCAAGGAAGACAATGTTTCTGAAAGAAAATTCAAATTTTCTGACTGTGCAATTGTTACTATCAAACATTTAATTCAATAATACCTATTTTGTTACAGTTAGATATTATTATCAAGTCAAATAATTAAAAGAGACCATTTTTTTATTAATTAAAATTTTTTCCAAAAAAATTCAAATAAAAGAAATAATAATATATCATGGTGGACAGATTGAGTGGATAAATTTGATTTTTTTTTTTACAAATAAAAGTTGATAGATTATAATCGATAAAAAAAATTATTGGTAATAGACTAAAATTAGTTAATAAATTATTAAGAGATTGATATTAATTATTTAAATATTGAAGAATTAAACATAATTTTTTTGAAAAATGAAGAATTAAAATAAAATTAACTAAAAAGTTATATGTTATTTCTTAGTAATATGTATACTTCTGAGAAGTCATATAATAATCCATATAAAGGTGATATTTAATTACCGATATTTAAAATTTAAAAATTGTAGAATTAAAATATAATTTATATTATAATATATGAAGAGTAAATCATAATAATATTTCTTTATATATTTTAAATTATATATACTTTCTATGTTTTTTGTTTTTCATTACAGGAACTCTTTGATTATAAGGTATAAGTTTTTAAAAATGAAAAACTGTATATATAATAATATAAATATGCGTCATAATATAATATTTTTAAATTAAAATGAAGATTTATATAAAAAATTTATAAAATTGAGACATGAGTATAACTTGAAAAATATATTTATTTTAATACTAAAAAAAAAATCATCAACTTGTGGTATACACAGCTGTATGCTGCGGAATATGTGGTGGGCCCCACAAGCATATTTTCACATGTGTGGCTTGGGCTCTTGCTGTCGCAATCACAATCACTCTTGTCTTTTTATTAGTTGCGTCAGTAAAAAGAATAAACAAACAAAGGAAAATGAAAATAAGAGAGAAATAGAAAAAAATAGTAAGAAATAATTGTGTTATATTAAGATAAATAAAATAAAAGGAACACAAAATAAAAATAAGAAAAAAAAACATAAAATAAAAATTATTATTATTTACTTTTAAAAATAATAAATATAATTGATTATGTATACACATCAATCCTTAAACAAATTATGAAAATATGATTGATTATATGTATAGAATTAATTCATTATGATGTATATAGAATCATAAATATGTAATGATGTTTTTATAATTTTTAATTAAGTTTTTAATATTTTATTTTTTTAAAATTAAATAATTTTAATTAATATATCATCTAATTATTAATTATATATATATATATATTAGCTATAATAATGTGAATTACTTATTATTAAGATGGTTATCCATAGATAGATTAAACTTTTCTTATTAATAATAAGATGATATATTAATAATTAAACAGAACTATTTAATTTTACAAAATCAAAAAATAAATGTTCAATTAAATTTTTATGATAAGTAAAATTACATATTTTTGAAACTATAAAACAAAACGAAAAAAAAAAATCATTGATTACATATTCTTATCAATATATTTTCAGCAAATTTTATGTAGTTTTTTGAAGAAGAAAAATTATAGGTCTCACTTTTTTTCTCACTTTGAATCTAATTTATAATTTTATAGTTTTCAAATAAATAAAAGTGTACTCGAGTGAGTGTATTATTTAACATGTATTAATTCATGTCATTGCTGACACTATAATGAACTAAAAGAGTTTTTTTTTTTTTTTAAATCACATGTGAAAAAAATTATTTTAAAAAATAAACTAGAAGGTAAAGTAAGCCTCTACAATAAAAATACACCCAAAATAAACATATTATTAATGGTTAGATAGTTCTTTTCTTTTTTTTTAAAAAAAAAAGACTATAACTAACATTTTAATAATGAAGAAAGTTACTTTTCTTTTAAATCAAAGTCAAAAGGAATTATTTTTAACTATTACATTAGAAATTAAAGTTTAATTAATGGTAATAAAAAGGCATATCAGAGTCTAAAATAATCACAATCACAATATTATTATTTATTTAGTGTTGCTTCTGTTTAAATGTTTTAATAAAAAATATTAAAAAGATAAAAAATAATAATTAAGTCTCTTTAATGTGATAGAACCTAACTCCAACCATATTAATAAATGTGGATATTGAATTCTTATTCTGTCAATATATATTTCTAACGGTACAAAATATTGTTACTTCTACCATTAAATAATTTATTTAAAATTTATAATTATATAATTCACTTAAGATATATTCTAAAGAAAATAAAATGTTAATAATAATAATTATATTATACCTTAACATTCTATCATACCATACATAACTACTTTTAAAATAATATAGTATATTAAATCCAAATATTTAAAATGTCTAGATATATTTAGTTAAGCAATTGAATTTATATTTTTATTTCTAATTAAAACATTGTATGAACAACTCCTATTCTTACAAGAAGCTTTAATTTATTAAAAAAACTTTCCCTTAACTAAATAAATATACTATCATCTTAAAAAATTAATAGAGATTTATCTTTTTTTTTTCTTAAAAGTTATATGCATAAACAAATATTCATATACAAACATTTAAATTTGTATACAATTTAAAAAAAAAAAAAATTCTGATTGATTGAAAATATTTTACACTTTATTAATTATACTAAACTGGACTTAAATCTTGAAAAAATATAAAATATTAAAAAGAAAATAAAAGATAGAGAAATAATAATTTTATAAAAATAAAATTTAAACAACTAAACTTTTTTATTTATAAATAGTTTAACTTAATTAATAAAATATTTATTCTTTTTCTAATTAAATTATTTATACTATTATATTAACAAATTCAATCCTTATACACTTCTTTAATAGATAATTTGTTTTTTAATTTTCATTCATTTATAAAAAAAAATTATATTTATCTTACATTATATAAAATGGTACATAAATGTTAAATTTATCTTATATAATTTATTTTTGTTTAATTTTTAGATGAAAATTTTGAGATTGATGGCACTTTGGATACAAGTTTAGATTGGATCACTGGAATGAAAAATATGAGACTGAAAGACATTCCAAGTTTTATGAGAGTCACTACTCTAGATGATATTATGTTTGACTTTTTGGGTTCCGAGGCACGAAATTGTTCGAGAGCACCTTCAATCATCATTAACACATTTGAAGAGTTGGATGAAGAAGTCCTTAATACCCTTCGAGTCAAGAACCCAAACATATACACCATTGGTCCACTTGACTTGCTTGGGAAGCATTTTCCTGAGAAAGAAAAGGGCTTCGTGTCAGATGGGTCAAGTTTATGGAAAAATGACTCAAACTGCTTAACATGGTTAGACAAATGGGAACCTAACTCGGTCGTATATGTTAACTATGGAAGCATAACAGTAATGACAAATCATCACTTGAAGGAATTTGCCTGGGGGCTTGCAAATAGCAAGGTACCTTTCTTATGGATAACAAGGCCTGATGTGGTAAAGGGTGATGAATCTGTAGCTTTGCCACAAGAGTTCTTTGATGAGATTAAGGACAGGGGATATATAACAAGTTGGTGCAATCAAAACCAAGTGCTTTCTCATCCATCTGTTGGGGCTTTTCTGACTCATTGTGGCTGGAATTCTACACTTGAAAGTATATATGCTGGTGTGCCTATGATTTGTTGGCCTTTCTTTGCTGAGCAACAAACAAATTCCAGGTATGTTTGCGCAAATTGGAAGCTAGGAATGGAAGTTAATCATGATGTGAAGAGGGAAGAGATTACAAAGCTTGTAACTGAAATGATAAAAGGAGAAAAGGGAATTGAAATAAGACAAAATTCCATAGAGTGGAAGAAGAAGGCAATAGGAGCTACTAATGTTGGAGGCTCATCTTACAACAACTTCCATAAGTTAATGAAAGAGGTTTTTCACCATGCTATTTGAGTCTTGCTTTTAAGATCAAGTGTACTAAGGTTGAATACTTTGATAAGAATATTTTTCTTCAATTATAACTATATATGGTGTACGACACTATGAATAAGTGATCTATTTAAATTTTATTTGATGATAAAATGTTATAATGTAAATTTATATTTTGGCAAAAAGATATTATTTTTGGAAAAAAAAAATATGTGATTGAAAAAGAATAATATAATTTAATTATGTTATATGGTATCAGAGACAAATTAACAAAATTGTTAAACTTAAATTGGATTACTTGTTAATATATTGAATCTTGGTTGACAAGTTATTAGACCTATATTGGGCTATATTAATAGATTATGATCCCTTCTAATTGAGAATGTCTCATCATCAACCTGTGAGAGCGTATTGGGAAAATTTCACATTAACTAAAATTAAGGCTTAATTACATTATATAAATGAAGTGTAAATCTCACCTTTTCAATAATTACATTATATAAATGAAATGTAAATCTCACCTTTTAAACCAGTTTTGAAGTGAATTAAATACTATAATTACTTTATGTATTTTAATTGTGATTTCTTTTAACTATAATTTAATGTTTGTTATTATGTTATTCATCTTCTTAAAATTCTGTTAAGTAATAAATTTACGTTATACACAGACTACAGATGCGCATTTACACTCATACACGTGCACGTATACACACCTACATGTGTGTACACACTTTAAGAATTAAACCAATAGTTTATGTTTATATTTCGCTTGTGTAACATCCTGATTTTTTAAAAAAATAAAAATAAAAATAAAAATAATAATAATAATAATATAATAGATAAATATATATATATATTGTATAATTTAATTAGTTGATTAAATAAAATATTTTATTCAGGGAAATAGTATAAATAGAAAATATTGGGTGGAGGATTTTCTGTGAATCAGTTACTAACAAAAACCCGACTCTACGGGTATAAATAGGCGTCAGACCCTCTCTACTTTTTCATTCCAAATTTTCCTAACCTTTGGAAAGAGTCTCAGAGGAGACGACTAGGGGCGATACGTGCGGGGTTAGGAGCATAGCGTCTCGAAGCGTCACGTAGTACATTGCGGAGCGTAGAACAAGACGTCTTTATTCGAGGTAAGAGGGGGAGTGGGGAATGTCTCGCATATGGGATGCATATGAGGATTTTGGGTAGAGAGGCAACCCCTAAGCCTCATAGGATTGTTTATTTTAAGGCAACCATAAGTCCTTAATATGAATTGAGGGAATTATCCTATATTTATTATCAATTGTTGTTTTTATAAATTATTATAAATTGTTCTTTTTGTAAATTATTATAAGTTGTTGTGTTTATAAATTACGATCAATTGTTGTTTTTATAAATTATTATAAATTGTTCTTTTTATAAATTATTATAAGTTGTTGTGTTTTTTATAAATTATTATAAATTGTTTTTTTTATAAATTATTGTTGTTGTGTTTATAAATTATTATAAATTGTTGTTTTTATTACAAGTTGTTGTCTTTGTGTATATATAAACAAGGTATATATGTTAGAAACCAGTTGTTAACATCCCTTCGTTTGAAGGTCTAAGATGCATTCTGGTATAACAACGCCACGTACCACTTTTCTTACTCATAGTTTTCTTCTTTTACAACAACATTTAAATATAACTGGAGATACTGGTTGAAATGTGATAAAAAGTTATAATTAAACTATTTAGTTATGTGATGTGTGATTTGGTGATGTATTGTGATTGTAATTGGATTGTGAAATGTGATATTGTGAAAATTTCAGTAGAGTATTGAGAGACTCATGAGTTATTGCGTTGTTTGCGAGTTTGTGGTGTATTTTGAGAAGTCTAAGCGATGGCTTAACAGTGTGAAAATCCAAGTTATTCTTGGTCATTTGTGAAGTCTAAGCAGAGGCTTAACAGCGTTAAAATCCA
>BDMB01000108.1:215701-299357 GCA_016859785.1 Macrotyloma uniflorum
TTAATTTAAAGTTTTTTTGTTAAGAACTTATAAAGGCTATTTTAATGCCTAATAATATTTTATTCGATTTTCCACCTCTGAAAAGAATTATTACGGTTACTGGAATAATAGCGTGTGGTGTGAGAGTGCATGCCTAGGAAAGTTCTGGCTAGGAAAGATTGGTATTTAAGAGTGTCCGTTAGTGACCCACCTCTCTTTCCTGGGAACTCACTGGGTGTACCGATTCACGGTCTACCGTCGTTGTTCTAGTAGGCAATATGACTCAGAGTAAGAGTTTTATTTTGAAATTGTATTTCCTTTTTTTTCATAATTCTTCTTTATAAAATGAATATATTTGAATTCTTTTACTTTTATCCTTTGTCAATTTATATTTATTAATTGAAAACGTTTTGGGGTAGAAGGGTGTTACAGCTTGATCCAAAAATAATCACTTGAACGATACATTTCTAGAATCAATTTCAATTCACTGTGTTTGTTTTTCGCTTTAGTGATTATTGAGAGAGGTGTTACTCAATGATTCACCACTTTTGTGACAATTGACCACTTAAGCAAAGTCCCATCAAATGTCCTAATGTTACTATAATGTTTGAGTGATATATGTTAAAACAAAATTTTGGAAAACCTAATATGTGCATTCTGATTAATTGCAACCTAACCAAATTGATCTCAAATCATTCCAATGAAAATTAAAATTGATAGAAGCATGATATATTCTACAGTTCTCTCTTGGCACTATTCACCTTTATTCATCTCTATTTTTTTTTTCGTTTTATGTCTCTCTTCTTGGTTGTTTTATTTTCTTCTCCATGCAAATATTTTCTGTGCGTCAACTTTCTCTAACAGTTCTCTTCCTTCTTTTCTTTCTGTATTTATATCCCTTTATAAATATTTCCACATACGCAATAATAACAGCGCAAGTTTTTTCGTCTCTCTTCTTGGTTGTTCTCTTTTCTTCTCCATGTAGATATTCTCTATGCGCCAACTTTCATTTTTGTGTGAATGCCTATTACGTACCAATTCAACTCTTCATACAGGGATACAATCTTACGTCGAATCTAAGATGGTATCAGGAGCTTTGCTGCGCACTCTCCCCTCTCTTTTTTTTTTACCATTCTTTTGTTTTCTCTTTCTCTTTTCTTGTTTCACCATGGCAGATGACCATTCTATAAACAGCTCCTTATACCTTCACCCTAGTGAAAATCCTGCCACTGCTTTGGTCTCCCCTGTTCTTGACTCCAACAACTAACATTCTTGGAGTAGATTTATGATCACTGTCCTAAGTGCCAAAAACAAGATTGATTTTATTAATGGCAACCTTCTTCAACCCGTAAAGACTGATGGTAACTATCATGCATGGAATAGATGTAATAATATGGTGGCTTCTTGAATTGTACATTCGGTGTCCCCTTCCATCAGGCAAAGTATAATATGGATGGATATGACAGTAGATATATGGAATGATTTGAAGACAAGGTATTCTCAAGGTGACCTCCTTAGGATTTTCCACTTACAGTTGGAGGCAACATCTTTAAGTCAAGGAGAACTTAGTATTACAGAATATTTTACCTAGATGAGAATCCTTTGGGACGAGCTGGAAAATTTTCGTCCCGACCCCACCTACACCTGTCAACCTAGATGTTCTTGATCCATGATCAAGACTATGCTACAAAAGAAACAAGAAGACCAAGCTATGCAATTTTTACGTGGCTTAAATGAGCAATATAACAACATTAAGTCGCATGTGTTACTTATGGATAATGTTCCTCCCATCACCAAAATCTTCTCCTTCGTTGCCTTGCAGGAGAGACAATTCGGAAATAATTCTCTCATCAACAGTATTAGAAACACTAACCCTGTTATTTCTTCTCCAATAAGTTGCTCTTATTGCGACAAAAAATGGCACAATGAAAGTACTTGTTATAGGAAGCACGATTTTCCATCTAACTTGGACAACAAGAATTTCAAAAATAAAAGGATTTGCTCTTATTGTGAAAAGCCTAAACACACCATCGAGATTTGCTTTCATAAACATGGTTACCCACCCAGCCACCATTTCTATACTAGGAAAAATGTCCAAATCAATAATGTAGATATTCAAGATGAAGATGCTCCTAACAATAAACATCAAAACGATATTGATATTCGGATCTCCAACACCATTAAACCAGATTGGATCCATCACAACTCAAAATTCTTCTACATCAGGTAATACAGTAACCTCAAAATCTCATTCTTCTACTTGGATTATCGATTCAGGTGCCACAGACCATGTATGTAATTCTCTGTCTGAATTCACATTTTACACATCCATCAAGCCTATTAATGTCAAACTCCCTACTGGTAACCACACTATAGCCATGCATGTTGGTACTATTAAAATCAATGATAAGATCTTTCTACAGAATGTCCTATACATACCCGCATTTCATTTTAATATAATTTCCATTTCTAAACTTACTGCCACATCAAATTATGAACTTATATTTTCTTACTCATATTGTATCCTACAGGATAAGATATTCAAAGGGAAAACTAGTTTAGTTAAAATGCATGATGGGCTTTACATTCTTGATAAGCCTATTGACAGCTACCCATCTATTCTTTATGCTTTTGTTGAAACTCATTGCACTAAAAAATGTATTGATCTTTGACACTCTAGATTTGGGCATCCTTCAATTGAAAGACTTATAAAATCATGAAATCCTATACTTGAAATAAATTATGCAAAATAGAGAACGGTCTTAGAACAGTCTCTCACTGGTTTTATTTATATATAAATATCATGTACAATCAATGAGGGGGATGAGTAATAAACAAGCAAGGGTACACCTAGGAGTAGATATAGATAGGTACACAAAAAATAACTTTTTAATTATTCCTATTCTACATCTATTCTAACGCTCCCCCTCAAGCTGGAGCATATAAATTGTATGTGCCAAGCTTGGAACATATGAATTAAATTCGAGGCCCTCTTAACAACTTTGTTAGTAGATCCGCAAGCTAATCATTAATATAACAAACTCAGTACAAATTTCTTTACACAATAATTTTTCTCGAACAAAGTGACAGTCAATTTCTATGTGTTTAGTCCTCTCATGGAACACAGGATTAGAAGCAATGTGGAGTGCAGCTTCATTATCACAATACATCTTCATTTTTTGAACCTCACAAAATTTTAGTTCTTTGAGAAATTGTTTTACCCACACTAGTTCACAAGTTAGAGATACCATTGTCCTATATTTAGCTTCAATAGTTGATCGGGAAACTACATTTTGTTTCTTACTCTTCCAGGAAATAAGATTTCCTCCAATGAAAATACAATATCCTATAGTAGACCGTCTATCCATAGGAGATCCTGCCCAATCAGCATCACAATACCCAGAGATTTCAGTGTTCCCTTTATCTTCATATAACAAACCTTGTGCTAAAACCTTCTTGAGATATCTTATGATACGGATGATAACATTCCAATGATCAATACAAGGAGCCTGCATAAACTAACTAACAACACTAACTACAAAAGACAGGTCAGGTCTAGTAATGGTAAGATAAATAAGTTTCCCAACCAATCTTCTGTACTTTTCTGGGTCAGAGAATGATTCACCCTATTATGCTATTAATTTGTGATTTGGGTCCATAAGAAAATCCACTAGTTGGGATTTTGGTTGTCAAGAGGAGGACAAACAAGGGAATCAACTAATGGTATAGGGAGAACCTGTTGGACAGAATGAATATCCTGGACAAATGGAGGAAAGAAAAAAGTTTGTTCAAGAAAGGTAACATTGGCAGACATGTAGTACTTTTTGGTTTTAGGAGAGTAACAATGATACCCTTTTTGAAGTCTAGAATAACCAAGAAGACACATTTGATAACTCGGGAAGAGTTTATCCAGCCTTGGAGACATATCATGAACAAAGAAAACACAACCAAATACACAGGGAGAAATATGGAAGAGAGGTTTAGTGGGAAATAAAATGGAATAAGGAACTTTATTGTTAAGTGAAGAGGATGTCATTCTATTAATAAGAAAATAAGCAGTTAAGACAGCATCGCCCCAATGATGGTCTGGTGCATGAGCATCAAGTAATAAGGTACGAGCAGCCTCAACTAAATGTCTATTTTTTCTTTCTGCTACACCATTTTGTTGAGGTGTGTGAGGACAAGTGGACTGATGTAAAATGTCATGTGAGTTTAAAAGCGCAGAAAAATCAGAGGAGAAGTATTCTTTAGCATTGTCACTTCTCAAAATTTTGATTATTTGACCAAATTGATATTTTATTTCATTCAAGAAGGAAGTAAAGATAAACAACAATTCAGAACGGTTTTTCATTAGATAAATCCAAGGACATCTGGAATACTCATAAATGAAAGTAACAAAATATCTAAAATCAAAAGATGACTTGGACCCTAAATATCATAATGGACAATAGAAAATATAGAATTACATTTTTATTTAGACTATTTAGGAAATGAAGACCTAACATGTTTTCTTAACTGACATGATTCACATTCTAATTTTTGGAGTCTACCAAGTTCAGGAACCATTATCTTCAACTTTGATAGGTGAAGGTGACCTAATCGATGATGTAAAATTTTAGGAGATGGAGATGCAAAACAAGAGATAGATGAGCTAGTCCCAAAATTATACAATCCTCTTGATTCATGTCCTTCGCTAATTAGTTGACTCGTACCACGTTCCTGAATAACAAAAGAATTGACATCAAAGGTTATTGAGCAATTTAAAGACTTGGTTAATTGACTTAAAGAAATAAGATTGAAAGGACATGAAGGAACAAGTAAAACAAATTTTAAATTCAAGGTAGGATAAAGAGAAACTTGACCAACTCCTTTAGAGGCAACTTTAGAACCATTGGCTAAGGTTATGAAATGAGGATTTTCAGGAAAAGATAAAGATGAGAACAAAGAGATATTACCAGAAATGTGATCAGAAGCACCCGAGTCAATTATCCATGGGTTTTGACTTTCCACAGAATGTGAGATGCAAGCTGTTGACAAACTAGGGCTTGTGGATGATTGTGCCAAGCTGTTAGATTTTAATCTCAAATATTCTTGATATTCTTCATTAGAGAATTTTGGTTCAACAAATTTAGCTTTAGAGATATTGACTGTTTTGGTAGGAAAGCCATGCAAAGAGAAACAGTTCTCTTGAGTATGACCCATTCTCTTACAATATGTGCATTGAGGACGTCCCTTACCACCATGTCCTCCTCTTGTATTGTGTCCTCCTCTTCCACGTGTAGAGACCATAGCAGAAGATTCAATAGGCTCTTGCACATTCCTGCTTTAAAGAGTAGGAACTCGAAGGAGCCGAGTTGTTAAGCTTTCCATATAAGGATTTTCATGACCTGGTAAAAGCTTATCTCCAATATGATCAAAATTTGTATGCATGGTACGGAGAATCATAACCATATAGAACTTGTCCAGCTTTTTCTCAATTTCTTCTAATGAATCCACCTCTAGAAATATCTTCAATTCTTCCACAGCTGATTTAGCTTCAACCATAAAGGATATCATGCGTGATCTGTTTGCTTGAGAGAGGCTAGTTTATTGGTAGAGTCATAAAGACGTTGTATATCATTTGCAAAAATATTTTTAACTTTCTTCCAAAAGGAGTTGCACGTTTTGAACAATCTTAGAGTGCCCAATGTTTTGGGTTCCACTAATTGCCACAACAAGGCACACAATTGAAAATCAGTTTTTTTCCACTTTTCGGCTTAATCAAATGGTACATTGCTCCCATCTTCTTCTAGGTGATCATGAAAACCTTGACCAAGAAACCAAAGTTCAACTGATGCAGACCAAGAGAGATAGTTTTTACCATTAAGTTTCTCTAAAGTGATTAAAGGAGTCCGAGAAAAAGATTAGGTAAGTCTTAAAGACATTTTTTAAGGAGGAAGTTAAATTGGAAAATAGGCAACCAAACAGTTCTTCCAGAAAACCCTAAACCTAATTGTTTCCCAAGAGAAAGGGACTGATTTTCCCTCTAGCACTGCCGGAGAAATAATATCAGTCGTTAAGAAAAAGAGAGGCATGCCTAATGAGTCGCACAACAACGACGCGGAGGAGTTCCGGTGACTGGAAGGAGGTGCGTGAGCATCACCTAGCTATGCGAAAAGGAAATGGGGCGCGCGGACAAGAATGAGGCTCCGAGAACAGCAGGGTTGGCCGTCACTCGGAGAGACGATCCAGATCCGGCAGTCTGCGGCAAGAACTGTGACGGTTACTGGCAGTGGACGGCAATGGACGGCGACGGACGGCGGTAGACAACGACGAGCAACAACAAACAACTTATATCTCACTGGAAAAAATACAAGCAGAGCGGGTCAACCCGCTCTGATACCAACTTGAAATAAATTATGCAGAATAGAGAACTGTCTTAGAACAATCTCTCACTGGTTTTATTTATATATAAATATCATGTACAATCAATGAGGGGGATGAGTAATAAAAAAGCAAGGGTACACCTAAGAGTAGATATAGATAGGTACACAAAAAATAGCTTGTTAATTATTCCTATTCTACACCTATTCTAACACCTATTATCCTAACATTTCTTACAATAAAGATTTCGTTTGTAATCTATGTTCCGAAGCTAAACAAAGAAAACCAACTTTCTCTTTAAGTGATTCCAGCACCTCTAATTCTTTTAAATTGTTGCACATTGATATTTGGGGGTCGTGCCCTACTGATTCTATGCTTGGACACAGATATTTCTTGACCATTGTTGATGATTATACTAGATTTACTTGGACCATTCTTATGCATGTTAAATATCACACACGCATCTGCATAATCAATTTCATATACCAACATGAAAATAAATTTGATTGCAAAATAAAAACTATTAGGACTGGCAATGGAATTGAGTTTCTCATGACAGATTTCTTCAATACCAAAGGCATAGTTCACCAAACCACCTATGTTGGAACTCCTCAACAAAATGACATTGTGAAGCACAAACACCAACACATCATGAACGTTACTCGAGCCTTACTTTTCCAATCCAATCTCAGTATAAAGTTCTGGTGCTTTGTTGTTCCTTATGTCGTTCACCTTATCAACCGTATCCCTCCTCCTTTTTTAAATAACATTTCCCCTTATGAGAAATTACATAACAAGATCTGTGATATCTCTAATTGACGTGTGTTTGGTTGCTTGTGTTACACTAACACTCTCACCAATCATCGTACCAAACTGGATGCCCATGCCACACTAGGTATTTTTCTGGGTTTTAAACCCAACACCAAAGGTTATGTCTATCTCAATCTAAGTAATCATAAAATTGAAGTATCCAGAATTATTGTCTTCCACAAAAATCATTTTCCTTCTACCCACACCAAGGAAACTAACACTGATAATATTTTTCTCCCTATTAATAATAATAACTATAGTAGCTTTGATGATATGCACCTATATAGAATACTCAAAATATCTTTGATAATACCATTCCCATTTGTAGGTCTGAACGAAATAAAAGAACACCCTCATATATGCAAGATTATCAAACAAATATTATTTTCTCAAATAAATATCCTATTTCTGCTTTCATTTCTGACGAATCTATCTCTCCATCTTTTTGCAATACTATATTATCCATCAGTTCTAATAAAGAGTCAACTAGTTCCAAAGAAGCTTCTCAAGAACAACACTAGATTCAAGCCATGCATGAAGAATTAACTACCCTTGAACCTAATAATACTTGTATTTTAACTACTTTTCCTCCTAACAAATCCGCTATAGGGTGTAAGTGGATTTACAAAGTTAAACATAATTCAGATGACTCCCTCGTCAAACACAAAGCCAGACTCGTGGCGAAAGGTTACACCCAATGCGGAGGGCTAGATTTCCTTCACACCTTTTCTCCTGTAGCCAAGCTCACAACTCTCTGATTGCTCCTTACCTTAGCTACTACTAAATAGTGGATACTTAAACAATTGGATATTAATAACGCCTTCCTCAATGGCAATCTCGACGAAAAAGTATACATGCGTCCATTGGGTTTACAGTCAACAGCACCAAACCAAGTCTTTAAACTCCAGCGATCTATATATGGCCTCCGCCAATCTAGCCGGCAATGGTACATGAAACTATCCTCATTTTTACATTCTCATGGTTACATTCATTCTATGGCTGACCATTCTTTATTCTTAAAAATCTCTAACAAAACTACAACTACTCTTTTAATATATGTGGATGACATTCTCCTCACTAGCAACGATTCATGTGAAATTCAACGCATAATTGAGCTTCTTGACAAAGAATTCCACATAAAAAAACTTGGCGATCTCACATATTTCATAGGTCTCGAAATTGCTCACAACAAATCTGGGATCCATCTCTCTCAACCTAAGTACATCTTTGACCTCCGCACTGAAATTGTCATGATCAAGTACGCCCCTGCTCCCACCACTACAAAAAAAAATCATATTTCCCACAAAACAAATCCGTGGGCAATGCTTAAAATCAATGGAAAATGAAGTTTTTCCCACAAACTTTCCACAACCATAAATTTATGGGTAAAAGGCTAGTAGAAAATTATTTCATTATTTTCTACAAATAAAATCTATGGAAAATTTTTCCCACAAACAAATTTATGGGAAATTTTTCACAAATAAATCAATGGAAAATTTTCCACAAACAAATAAATGGGAAAATTTTTCCACAAATAAATTAATGGGAAAATTTTCCACAAATAAATTCATGGGAAATTTTCCGCAAACAAAATCAATGGAAAATTTCCCACAAACAAATTAATGGGAAATTTTTCCACAAATAAATTCATGAGAAATTTTCCACAAACAAATCAATGGACAATTTCCCATAAGCAAATCAATGGAAATTTTTCCCACAAAGAAATCCATATGAAATTTTCCACAAACAAATCAATGAGAAATTTCCCACAAAGAAATTCATGGGAAATTTTCCCACGAAGAAATCCACGGGAAATTTTCCCACGAAGAAATCCATGAAATTTTTTTTATATGTTTTTCTACAAAAAAATTTGTGAGAATATATATTTTTAATTCAAAATTATAACCAATATCTCAATATTTTTTATTGAATTTATTATAATTCAAATAGTGAAACCTACTAAATATTAAAAATTAAAAACAAGACACACACCAACTATATTTAACATATTTAATATGATATTCAACAAGTTTAATATTCAACTAATTCAATATTTCACAAGTTCAACTAAAATATCAAATAACACAATAAAAAAATTCAATTTAAAATATTGCAAAAAGAAAATATTAAAGTACATAAACTAAACTAAACTAAACTATCTAATAATCATTATAATAAAACCCATCATTTTCCTGTTGATCCCCATCTTGTTTTTGTTGTTGGTCATCTTGTTCATTTATTTATTGTTGCTTTTGAAGCAATGTTTGAGCTATTTCTGCTGCCTCAGGAGGAAGATATGGAACAAAAGCGTTAATAAATGTCTCAAATTTTGAATGCAAAAGACGAACTGATGTCTCACTGACTACAAGTCGTTCTCTAAGTTTATTAATCTCTTTAGTATCATGAAATTGACTAGAAGATGCTTGTGTATGTTTGAGGATGTTGTCATCTCCATTATTATAAACACGAGCGAGATTGCCAAACCCATACAAATGTCCTTTTTTCTTTCCACCAGCAACTGCCACCCAACATCGTGCCCTAAGCTTCTCTTCAACAGGGTTTAGGGGAGTGCATTCAGAACTACCAACACGTGATGAATGATTAGACCTAGCATCAACAAGTTTAGCTTGAAAATCTTCCTGTAATACATAGACAAATGTTATTTCATGAATATATTATATATTACAAATAAAACATATTATCATAAGAGATACTTACATAAGTCCTCTTTGATGTATTATCAACAAATTCACCAGTACTTTTTCTTATATGTGTTTTCTCAAAGACTTCATCAATAAATGGAGTCCGACCAATTTCCTTTGCCTGAAAATAAAAAATTATAAATAAATATATACACATCACGTATTATTAATTGACTATTAAACAAAATTGATTTTATAATGTATATACCATGCGGATGGCATGCTCATGCATGCTAATGGAGCCACCTGTGTGCATACACCCACCCTTATCAGATACCCTATTTTTCTTAGCTCGTTCACGCTTTAAATGATATGAAGCTGCATTCCAATGGGTTAACAAATTATTCCATATACTTTCTCCAATCCACATCGGACGTTTTCCAGTATTTCGAGCTTCCATAAACATCTCAGAAAGTCTATGAGATACTTTTGAGTTGAAATTCCTTTTTATTTGATTTTCATCCTCATCTCTACATTTTTACGATAACTTGAACTATTGTATTCTAGTTCATAAGTGCGTTAAATGATCCCATAAAATTCACTTTCACCTCCTTCTGTAAGGCCCTTAACACAAACTCCACTATTTATTATTTTTTTGTTATGACTCCATTTATGAGTATGAAATTTGTAACCATTGACAAAGTATGTGTGTCATTCTTTAACACAAGTTAAAGGATGTTGTGATAAATCCCTCAAGTATTGGTTCCTCACACTTAATGGCTCATTGTTGACCTACAAATATATGACACAAAAAAAGAATATGATTATTTAATCCAAAATGGAAAACTAAGATATTTTTTAATTAACATACTTGTTCTATGAACCATGTAGGAAAATCCAAATGAATACGAGTAGAAGCATTTTGGCACACTTTCTAAGAATGAACTATAAAAAAAAATTAAATTAGTCAATTTTAAGACTAGTGTAATTTATTACAATAATGACAACTTTGCCATAATATCTTGACTTATGACAAAATTTGCATTCAATTAACCCTCCATCTTCTTTGCCATATTCATTGTCATAATAAAGCATACAACCATTCTTACAACAATCAATCATCTTAACCTTAGATCCTAGTTTTGAAACTAACTTCTTAGTATCATAAAATTTTTTAGGCTAATTCTCCTTAATGGGTGTCACGTCTAATAACATTTTTAAAATGAATTCCAAACATGCATCAGGAACATTCCAATTAGATTTACATGCTAACAACCTCACACATATGGATAATTTTGAATCGGATGCCCCTTCATACAAGGGCTTATTAGCATCTACCAACAAATTATAAAATCTTTGAGTTTCTTCATTTGGAGACTCTTCCATATTACTAACATTGGACACTTGATCTGATTCATGTTGTTTGAAAGCATCCTCTACCATCTCTTGCATTAACATAAATTGGTCATCTTAAGCAACATCTTCATCACTTCTTGAAACATCAATGTCATTATTATCAAGTAAATCCAAATGCGACATCTCTTCACCATGATCAACCCAAATCCAATAATTAGACTTAAAGTCACTTTTGTACAAGTGAACTTTCACAACTCTATCCTCTAATATATGAGTACAATCACATTCCGCACATGGACATCTAATCTCA
Source organism: Macrotyloma uniflorum (assembly GCA_016859785.1). Classification (NCBI taxonomy): domain Eukaryota; kingdom Viridiplantae; phylum Streptophyta; class Magnoliopsida; order Fabales; family Fabaceae; genus Macrotyloma; species Macrotyloma uniflorum. The sequence goes on from BDMB01000108.1 coordinate 227,162, forward strand.
CCTTCATCAATATAACAAGGTTGTTGACAAGCATGTCTTACAAACTCATCAACTCCCTCTATAAAAGACTTCTTCAAACCACCTCTATTACTAAAACACCTATCATACATCTAAGCACGATTTGAACGAAAATCCATATTCTGAATATTAAAAACAATATGATATATTTCAAAATTCTTTCACACAAATAAATAATAGAGTATCTTATTCGTTATTCAAATGTAAGATTATTAACCGGAGGTTGCAGGTAACAATATCTTGTTCTTCAAATATATCCTACTCCACACAAGGATGTATAAGTCTATAGCAAATTAAAATACATTAGTACCACCATTATTTAGTAAATACAAGTGTATTTATTAAAAAAAATACAAATTATGGATGTAGGAAAATGAGGTAATTGAAGTAGGAAAAAAAATAGCGTTTAAATATTGAAATAGATTTCGAAAAGACAGTATAAAGGTTTTATTAGAGAACTCTTTTCATATATATTTTGTATAAAAAATTGTTAGTTATAGGAATAATATATTTCAATGAAAAATATCCTCTCCTTCTGAACCAAACTCTGCATTCTAGTTAGCTCTGAATCCTTTACACTCAGCTCATTCTCGAGTCTGAGAGATGAATTTTCCAACATGTAGTTTACTTTCTTTAACTCTGTGTTTCGGTGTTCAAGTAAAGAAATATGTTAGGAAGAAAATTCATAAATCACATCCTTCTCTATGACATCAGCGATTACTTTATCATAAGAAACCTCTAGATCAAGAATCTTGTCCAGCAGTCTTTTCTTTTCCTCCTTAAAATTAACAAGTTCACCCTTCAATGCATTATTAGAACAAGAAACGTCCTTTAGAAACTCAATATTTTGTTCAAGGACCTTGTTTACTTCATGCATCTTTGTAATCCTTAACACACTTTGGTTTAGTTCTGAATCTTTTAGGCTCAGCTCATTCTCAAGTCTACAAGATGAATTTTCCAGCATACAGTTTACTTTCTTTAACTCTGTGTTTTGATGTTCAAGTAAAGAAATCTGCTGGAAAGAAAATATAGAAGTCACATCCTTCTCTATGACATCAGCGATTACCTTATCATAATCAGCTTCTAGATCAAGAATCTTGTCCAGCAGTCTATCCCTTGCCTCCTTAACATCAACAAGTTCACCCTTCAATGCATTGTTAGAACAAGTAACATCCTTTAGAAACTCAATATTTTGTTCAAGGACCTTGTTTACTTCACCAATCTCTATAATCCTTAAGACACTCTGGTTCAGTTCTAAAAGGGAAACTTCAACTTCTCTTTCCATCAAAACTTGTTCTGCTAACTCAGTTTCTACTTGGGACAAGATTGCTTCTTTCTTCAATTGCTCAATTAATCTAGAGTACTTGACAAAATACTCCTCCACAATAGCTATATCACTTGACATATTTCTTAGTTCAGAAGCATAGATAAGTGACTCAAAGTCTTTGGCATACAAATCTTCCTTAAACAAATTAGCTTCAGATTCAATGGCCTATGCTTTTTGTTTCAGTAGTGTCTCTTGATTTAAAAGGGATGTCACAATGTCTATATTACTCACATCCAATTCCCTCATCAGCTTAGCAAGTTAGGATCTCATTTCATTAGACCTTTGCAACATCATCTCCTCCTGAAGTTGTAAGTCTGATATGTTTTTGCAAAAGTATTTAGCCTAATGGTCATCTCTCCAGTTTCAACTTCTTTCTTAGTTATGCGATAAAAATTGTTCTTGATGTCAGCCAGCAGTTTCCCTTTCAAGATACTGCACATATCAAGCTCTTACTTTGTCCTATAATTATGTTCCTTCAAATCACTTATGATAGAGTTTGATTCACTCAAGCCATGTGAAAGCAAACCATTTTCTGCATGCATTCCTGTTACTGTTTCTAGTAAAATACCCATGTGACAGGTGACAGAGATGTAGGACAGACATAGCATAATCTTTAAAAACTATCTCAGACCATATCTTCTCAAGCCACGGCTGTATCAACTTAGTGGAAAGTAGACATTGAGACTTTAAGCACTCTAAATCACAAGCCAAAGAGATAAAATTTTCTGTCATCATCAATTGGACTTCTTTAATGGCATCGGGTTCTTGGGCTAAAGCCCTAACACCTTGATTTGGAGGATAGAGAGTGGAAGCAAAGATGAGAAACAAACCTGGGAAGAACAAACAGGGAACTGAGGAGGGGCGCGGAGGGACGTGCGGAGGAGCACAGAGCGGCGCGCTTAGAAGCGCGGAGGGACGTAGAGGGAAAGACTAAGAGCAAAGGAGAAGAGCGCGTAGAGGGAGTGAATATAGAATACGAATGTTAGTGTTTGTGAGGGTAAAAGAAAATAAAAATTTAAATTTTTTTATTATTTATAGTTTAGATAATAATTTTTTATAGTTTTTATTTTTTATTTTTTAATAAATTTTAAATTATAATATTTCAAAAAATATGATTTTTGAGATTTTATTAAATAAATATCTTAAATATTATTTATAAAATTAAATTTTTGAAAAATATTTAATGAATAAATATTTTTTCTATGAAAATAAATTTGTGGGAATATTTAATGGATAATTAATTTTTTTTCATAAAAATAAATTTGATAATTAATTTTTTTTCTATAAAAATAAATTTGTGGGAAATATTCAATGGATAATTATTCTTTTCCCATAAAAATAAATTTGTGAGAAATATTTAATGGATAATTGACTTTTTTTCCATAAAAATAATTTTGTAGGAAATATTTCATGGGTAAATAGTTTTATTTTTGTAGTGCACGCTCATGGTTAGCATTTCCAAATTCTCTAACGATCATGATGTTCCCGTCAATGACAATGAAATCACTTCATATAGAAGACTCTTCGAAAGATTGATTTACCTCACCAACACGCTCCAGACATCACTTATGTTGTGAATCATTTGAGCCAATTTGTTTCATCCCCTACCACAATTCATCGTCGTGTTGCCTTCCGCATCCTTCGTTAGTTAACAACAGCTCCTGCTCATGGGATTTTCTTCACAAACAACAATATCACTCAAATTAACTCGAAAATTCGTAACTGGTTACTCGATCTTCATCGATGAATCTATAGTTTCCTGGCGTTCGAAGAAGCAGACTATCGTTTCCAAAAGCTCATTCGAGGCTGAATATCACACCCTAGCTGCCACTACTTGTGAGATTCAGTGGCTCGAACATCTCCTTCGTGATCTTTGCGTTAATCTTACGTCTCCTACAATCATCTATTGTGACAATCAATCTGCCAATCGCATTGGAATTTATTGGGTTGAGAGATATTATTTTGAGGAAAATATGTGATTGGGTAAGAATCATATAATTTAATTATGTACATAATATTATAATTATGTACATAATATTCTTAGCAGATTTGTAGAAAGGAAATATAAAAAATAATAAATGATAGAAATAATGCACAATAATGTGCAATAATATATTTGTATATATATTCATTTGAGAATGATGAATAAACCAGAACAATATTCTATTGTGTTCGTGTTGGGCTGAGAGATATTATTTTGAGGAAAATCTGTGATTAGGCAAGAATCATGTAATTTAATTATGTACATAATATTCTTAGCAGATTTGTAGGAAGGAAATATCAAAAATAATAAATGATAGAAATAATGCACAATAATGTGCAATAATATATTTGTATATATATTCATTTGAGAATGATGAATAAACCAGAACAATATTCTATTGTGTTCGTGTTGGGCTGAGAGATATTATTTTGAGGAAAATCTGTGATTGGGTAAGAATCATGTAATTTAATTATGTACATAATATTCTTAACAGATTTGTAGGAAGGAAATATCAAAAATAATAAATGATAGAAATAATGCACAATTATGTGCAATAATATATTTGTATATATATTCATTTGGGAATGATGAATAAACCAGAACAATATTCTATTGGGTTCGTGTTGGGCTGAGAGATATTATTTTGAGGAAAATCTGTGATTGGGCAAGAATCATGTAATTTAATTATGTACATAATATTATAATTATGTACATAATATTCTTAGCAGATTTGTAGGAAGGAAATATAAAAAATAATAAATGATAGAAATAATGCACAATAATGTGCAATAATATATTTGTATATATATTCATTTGAGAATGATGAATAAACCAGAACAATATTCTATTGTGTTCTGATAAAATTGATTGTCATATTGTTCGTGAAAGAGTTAATCAAGGATTGATCAAATTACTTTCTATTAGTTCCAATCTCCAAACTGTAGACATCCTAACGAAACCACTTCCTCCTAACACCTTCAAATTCTTTTGTCGCAAGCTGGGAATGTTGAATATATATTCCCAGTTTGAGGGGGGCTAATAGAAGCATTTTGTAGTTCCCTCTTGGCACTACTATTCACCTTCGTTCATCTCTGTCTCTCTTTCTATTTTATTGTTAAAACAGTTTTCTGTTTCTCTAACAATTTTGTCCCTCCTTTTTTTTTTTTTGTATTTATATCCCTCTATAAATACTTCCACATACGCAATAATAACAGCGCAAGTTTTCTCATCTCACTTCTTAATTGTTCTCTTTTCTTCTCCATGCATATATTCTCTATACATCAACTTTCATTTTCGTGCAAAAAAATTAATAATAATTATGTTTTCAAAATATAACTTTACCTTAAACTTAAACTTGTTGACCGAAATGAAATTGTGTAACACAATTTTTTAAATATATAATATTTTAAAAATTTACTTAAACAAAAATTATTACAATCAAAAGGTAAAAATACCTTAAATTACACATGAATTCAAAAAAAAAAAAATTTTAATAGAATTATAATTTTGTAATGATTTTTTTTAAAAAAAATAAGAAAGCAGACTATTTGTTAAAACAGTACTTATTTTATATTCGTTCTTTTTAACTACACATTTAGTTCTCAAATTATACAAAACTAACGATAAGTATATTAAATATACTTTATCGATTTTCTGGAAAAGCCATTAAAATTTATAAACCTATAACATTAAAAAATATGAACATCCTCCATAAATAAAATAAAAGTTTGTTTATATCATAATGCAATGATAATAGAATATTGGTTTAGCATATATTTGATCAATTTTTATTTTTAAAATTTAAATTTTCTCAAGTAAAATCTAAAAAAACAATTACAAAATATTTATGCATATCCCCTTTTGTTAGGGTATGCTAAATTTGATTCTGCATGTTGTAATAATGGTATTATTTTTAATGAAAGTCGAATTATTTTACTGCTTAAAATACTAAATCATTTTTGCATCAATTAAAATAGTCACAAAAATGGACTATTACTAGTTATTTATCAAACAAAAAAAAATGCTAACAATCACTGCAGAAAAACATGGCAAGAGACCCCAAAAGACAACAGAGAAATTACGCATAAAGAAAAGATAAATGTTAACAAGCAATTAACATTAAGATAGGATGGGAAATATATAGATAAAACGTAATTAACTATCTAATTAAAAATCTAATCATAACGATCCATCTACCTGCACATCCCCTTTGATTACAAAATATAATGTACCAGATTTTAAGACTGTTAGAAAATCAATAATATTCCTTTTATTTATTTTTTTTTTCTTAACAGCTTCTCTTTCACCTTCCCCCTCACATCTGGAAGACAAAAAAAAACAATTACAATTATGAAACAGCCAAAAGTCAATGAGCTAGCTCCACATATTCCAGAGAATGGTGATTTCTGTGTCAGTCGGGGCTGTAATCTGAGAAGTAAATTTGAATGTTGCTTTGGAGCTTAGACTATCTCTTCTAGATATTTTGGATGAACAGGAAACGCACATAATCTTGCATGCTCTTGACAAATGAGGAAAACTGAACCCAACAAATTCTAGACAGAAGAAACAGGTATTCTTGTAACAATATAGTGTCCCTTCTCAAGGTCATATACCGTCTTCAATGGTGGCTTTCTCCATTGCATTACAAAGAATGTAGCAAGTATGATTAAGAAAAGAAATGCAAATAATGAAAAATATGTGACTGATTCATTCCCTACAATCATCCCTGGATCTATGTCTTCCAACTCAAGGGGTTCTGCCATTGTTTCAAATATGAAAGATCCAAGTGTCCAATCTACATGACTGTTAATCTTCTGGTTCCCAAATCCAACCCTGCAGATAACTACTGTCTCAATATTTGTTTTGTTTCGTTCCATGAAAGGGTTGAGGAGGTAAATCAGAAGATCATTGAGTTAAAAGCAGCACAATTCTTTACACATGACTTCAAATTATACCTTTCACTTCATAACAAATAAAGGGAAACCCTAGTTATCTTATCTAAGTTAATATTTTCTTTAACATAACAAATATTATCAATAAGAGAAAAAGAAAGACAATGAAAGATCGAAACTTGTACATATCAAAGTCCAGAGGGTAACTGGACCGAACAGTGGCACAACAAAACCAATAAATCAGTCAGATGACAAGTTCAAATAAACAACAAAACAGGCTTTGAAGAAAAACCAATAAAAAAAATCGGGATATTTAATACAATATATCATTTTAACTTTTTCCATAACAAATAAAAATAAAACCTAAAGTATATGTCATAAATATATTGTTAATACTAGATTGTCTGCTTTACTATCTAAGATAATTATGTTGTTAACAAATATATATTATATGATCGTCTAACGTTTTTATGCTAATAATTTATGAATATACCAGGTTAAATCATATTATAAACTACATACAACATATTTATTTCGACTAGTAAATATTGTATGTTTAAGTGTATAAAGGAAATAAATCACCTTTAATAAAAGACATTTCGACACCCAATATCTTACTTAAATGAAAAACACTAAAAAGTATTTGTACCAGGTCAGAAAAAACAAAAATAATCATATTTTTAGTAATGATTATCTTTTAGAAAACCTATAAATAAAATGCAACACTTCATGCTAAGTAACGAAGTATTCTACAAAATGATATTTGCATTCATGTTCTTTGTTGTAAACTCATAACATCTGATTATACAAACACATTATTGAGAAACTTATTTGTATACTCTTTTTTAAAAAGTTATCTCACTAACAAATAGTATTGTAATTTTTATATTCTCTTTAAGAGAGCTATTTTCTATATAAATCTTTGTATTGTCAAAAGTGACATTGTTTATTCGAGTCTTAATTCTGGAGGAGTTAAGTATTTAGTGAAGAGAGACATTATGTACTTGTATAAGTTAGGAATGGTGAAACTAGTTGTAATCAATTATTTGATTAGTAGAATCTATTAAGAGTTCTTGTGGAAGAACAAGAAACTCAATTGAAATGAATCTATATAAAAATAAGTGTCTATTTTCTAGTATTTGCTTGCATAGTGCTCTATCTAAACTAACTTTATAAAAATCTTAAGATATTAGACTCATTATATACAGATTGTCTAACCCCTGAATTGAAGCATTTGATAGCTTGTTTTTTAAAATGCTTGCGAAAATCTAAACTCTATTCAAACTCTATTAGTGCATGTCAAAAAAGTAAAAGTTACCATATCTTTGAGTAATAGCCACCTTTTCAGAAAACCTATAAATTGGATGCAACACTTCCTGCAAACTAAAGAAGTATTCTACAAAGTCATATTTGTGAAACAGCCTTTAAGCTCTGATTCAAGTTTTCTATTGTAAATTCACGATATCTGCTTAAACAAACACACTGTTGAGAAAGCTTATTTGCATATTCTATATTGAGAGTTATCACTGACAAATAACATTGTATTTTTTATATCAGGAGTGACATTGTGTATTTGGGCCTATCTACTCGTGTAAACTAAGAGTGATAAAACTTGTTGTTAATTAATTATTTCATTAGTAGAACCTCTCAAAAATTTTTAAGGTAAAACAAGATGTAACACAATTGAAGTGAACCTATATAAAAACAAATGCATATTTTCTACTATTCACTTGTAGTGCTTCTATCAAAACTGACTTTATAAAAAAATTTTAAAATATTAAAGACCTTGTATATAAATTGCCTAATCCCTATATTGAAGGGTTTGATAACTTGTTTCCCAAAAGGCTTGTGAAAATCTAAACTCTATTCAACCCCTCCCCTCTTTCTAAAGTTCTCTTTACTTCACTCATTTTTATTAGTACATTTTGATGAACATGACTGAAACTTCAACTTAAGTATTATAATATATTTTATTTGAACTATTGTATCTACTTTAAATATTAACAAACTAAAAAATTATGCTTTATTTTTAGTCTTATTATTATAAAATTATGATCTTATGTCTCATTAATATTATTTTATTAATATTGATTTGACCACTGCTAAACCATTAAACTAGTGTATTGATCAGTTAATCTGGTTTTAAAAATTGCTTTATACACATACTCTTTTTCACTCAGTTTCATATAATTTTTTTTATATTTGACCCAATACATCAACATCCATACATTAATTTATTTATTTTGGCATTAAAGTTAGTCTCATTAAATCTGCCCAAGGTCTCATTGCTAGTTTATATACTTTTCTTACAGTAGAAATACCTTTTCTCTTCCATAGCAATCCCAAGAACATCATGCAACAGTGCCAGCATATATGCAGAAGAAAAACAATACTGCAATAAATCAAGATAATCAATTTCATTATGCTGATCTTTGAGAGCATCCCAACGTTCTTCACAATAATGTCGGCCTGCTGCCTCCAATTGAAACAAAGAACTCCTAGGAGCCATCTTAAGATTCTGGCAGAAATTAAACAAGGCATAAACACAGTCAGAGATGAGATGAAAAGAATCAGTGCCTAAGAAAAACACGAAGCGAAGTTTGATATACACATTACACAGTGCTCAATTTTCAAATATTTGACATAAATTCCATAGCATGTATAGAAACATCAATTGCAGAAATTCCTTACCTAAATTAGAACCTATGAAGTCCCTACACTAGATACGACCTGGATACAATGCAATGCAACATGTTACAAGTCTTACCACCTTTCATTTAAAAAAATTTATATTTCCATTTACGTCACTTTCATTGAAACTAAATCTTTTTTCTCCAATATTCACTCCCAAGAATTCTTTTCAGAAAATTGTGATGACAATCTTGAACCCTTTATTCTATCATTTTCTCCTACTGAAACCTCCAAAAATGAACCTACAGCTGAGCTAATTAATTTTACAGTAGAATTAGAAACTGATAATATCACTGATACTACTGAATTGTAACCAGAAAATACTGTTACAGTTAAAGATTCAACCACAAGATTTAGCAATGTCTACACAAGAAGGAAGAGCATTTCAAACATGCAGCAAGTCCATGAATGCAATCCAAGTTCTGAACCTAAAATTACAGACAGAGTAGAACCAAAAAATAAGGACACTCTCAACTCTATAAATGACCTTGATCTTCCAATAGCCATCAGAAAAGGTACTAGAAACTATACAAAACAATCTATCTATCCTCTATCAAATTATGTTTCTGTAGATAAATTATCGGATAACCATAAAAGGTTCATTCTTAGTTTAAAGCTTTGACAAGAAAAGAATTGAGAGATGCCATGAAAGTGGAGATGGATGCATTAGAAAAAAGTAGTACTTGGGAAATTGTATATTATTGATTGCAAATGGATATTCACAGTAAAATATAAGGCTGATGGGTCTATTGAAAGGTATACAAACAAGGTTAGTTGCTAAAGGATATACCTAAACTTATGGAATAGACTACCTAGAGACTTTTGCACCAATTGTTAAAATGAATATGGTAAGAATTATTTTGTCCTTAGTTGCCTACTTTGATTTGAAACTTCTACAATATAATGTTAAAAATGTCTTTCTCCATAGAGACCTAGAAGAAGAAATTTACATGAATATTCCACCTGGGTTTGAAAGAGACAGAAAAAATAAGGTGTGCAAACTGGAAAAAGCTCTGTACGGACTAAAACAATCCCCTAGACCTTGGTTTGGAAGATTCACCCAAGCTATGAAAGGATTTGACTACAAACAAATTCAAGGAGATTACATTTTGTTTATAAAACATTCATGGAAAGAAGGGGTCACAATCCTTCTAGTTTATGTTGATGATATTATAGTGACCAGTGATGAAAAAGAGAAGGAAGAATTGAAATAGAGACTAGTCCAGGAATTTGAACTAATGGAGCTAGGAAGTATTTTCTAGGGATTGAAGTAGCCTACTCTAAACGGGGAATTTTCTTACCTTAGCAAAAATATATAATTGACTTTTTGGCAGAAACTGAAAAAATTGGGTGTAAACCAGTATCAACTCCAATAGATCCTAATTCCAATAGATCCTAATCACAAGTTACGTAAGGCTGAAGAGAATCCAACAGTAGACTAAAAGATGTATCAGAGTCTAGCTGGAAAAATTAATATATTTAGCTCACACACGACCAGACATTATTCATTTAGTGAGTGTCATCAGCCAATTTATGTATGAAACAAAGGAATCTCATCTTCAAGCAGCTTATAGAATTCTATATTACTTGAAAGGTAACCCTAGAAAGGGAATACTGTTCAAAAGAAATGGAAGACTAACTCTTGAAACCTATACTAATGCAGATTATGCAGACTCTTATTAATAGAAGATCACAACTGGATATTGTACATTTCTAGGTGGGAACTTAATGACATGGACAATAAAAAAAAACAGAATGTGGTGGCTAAATCAGAATCCAGGTCCATGACACAATGGCTATGTGAGTTATTATGGCTAAAAATTATCTTAGATGACTTGAAGGTTAATTTTGAGGGACCCATGAAGCTCTACTGTGATAATAAGTCAGCAATAGACATTGCACATAATCTCATTCAACATAACATGACAAAACATATTGAAATAGATAAATACTTTATTAAAAAAAAATTAGAAGGAGATTTAGTATGCATGTCATACATTCTATACAAGCAACAGATGGCTGATGTGCTGACAAAAGGACTTCCTATGATTTCCATAATCTCATAACTAAGCTGGGAATAGAGGATATTTATTCCTCAACTTGAGAAGGGATGTTGAAATATGGATGTAAATATTGTACATTTAATGCATAATAAATATAGATTTGTTTGTAAGAAATCTCTAAAATTAAGGGATTTTGATTAGGAATTTATTTGGAAGATTTGCTCCTGATTTAGAATCTTTATTTATAGAGATTTATTTCCTTTTATTAGGATTTAGTTTTTTCTTTTAAATACTCATGTATTGTTTGTTTTGAAAATAAAATAAAAGTATTTCCATAATTATTTTTCCTGTCTACCCATTTTTCACAAAATATATATATATATATATATATATATATATATATAAAGTGGTGTGTCATGTCGTATATTTTGGACATTAGCTGTGTTTTGGTCTTCATGTCAAGTCCAGCGTCCATGTCAGAGTCAATGCTTCATGGATAGAGAGCAGATAAAGGCCTTTTTTGGGTTTGAAACAGTTTTAGGAAAAAGGGGCACAGAACCAGCCCACTCTACAAACCCAACTTATGAAATAATGATAATAACAACAACAATTATTACAAGTAGTAGCAGCAGAATAACCGAAGTACCATCACTGCTTACGAACCTCAGAAGTATACAAGAAGTTTTCTGAAGCTTGTTCACCTAATAACTCAGAGAAGGATGAAGTGATTTTACAAGGTGGATGCAGGCATCTACCTGTATAAGGAGCAAACAACATTGGTGAATATATTTAAAACAAAAATGTATAGTAAGCGTGCAATTAACTATATATGATTATTTGCATTGCTCTTTACCCAAAACAGATATAACTCATAATACACATATCATCATGAATTTAAAACTGCAAAAACTGGACCAATTTACTGGTCCTATCAAGTGCTTAATTAAGTGTGTTCCTCAAAACTGGACTAGAATTAAAAGCTATTGACATAAGGAAGAATCATCTGAGAGTTGATAGGAGCTTGGATATTATGGGGTTCCTAAGTCCCACAATGAGTAGTATCGGATGTTCGGTGGAGTATTTAAGTGTTTGGTTTTCCCCCATAATAGCTAGCTTTTGAAAGTAGTTTTCACAAGTAATCGGATACTTGTCATATGGTATCCAAGCTGATTGTCATCTTGGAAAAAACTAACTACAGAGGGGTGCTATGATAGGGATTTAAGTCTCGCTTTGTATAAAATAGAAAGAAGGAGCATGCATGACCAAATTATGCTAAAACAGTAAAATATGAGAAGATTATGCAACCTTCTGTTCTTTTTAATAATGACAGAGCTTCGGATCTGCATGTCGAGAAATTTCCAGCTGGTTGAAAGATTGAGTGTTTTACATAACTTGCATTAGAGATCTGAGGGTACTCATACCCTCTAGGAATGCAAGGATTAATTATATTTCTTTTGCTAGATTTTGAAGCTGCAAAAACAAAATACAAAAACTAACAGTAATTATTCAAGTATATAAAAGAAATCATTCACTAATTGTATCATATTTCTTTTTAGAACTTACATGTCCTAAGCAAAAAATATGTTGATCTATTGAACAATAGTTTTATTCCAATTCTTTAAGTCTATTCTATATGCACAACTAAATACTTGCAACCAACATACGAACTGATAAACTGTACTCATCATCATCCGCATAAGAAACCACGGAACTCAAATATCAATATTATCACCAAAGGAAGAAAGAAAATTACATCCAGAAAGTCAAACACGTTATATCAAATAAGAACTCGACTGTTGATAACTTAGAGTAAAATCCTTTTTAGTCCCTCATATACAAGTAACAATCATTTATTCCTCCCAAAATAGTGTAGATAAATTTAGTCCCTAAATTATATAATGTAAAGGACGGACAATATACTAAGGAAGCAACTGAGTTACTCTTCACTGCTATTTGAATCAAAACATCATTCCCTATTACTTCAGACCTTTTGGCACAGCAAAATATACACAATTATTTCCAATCTAAAATTTAAGAGGAAACAATATATTTTATCATGTTAGAGATTACTGCTCAAGAAAAATGTTTATTAACAAAAAGTACCAGTAACTCATACTTACAAAGCTTCAACTCTCTATATTTTAGTCGCTCCTCTAATGATTTCCATACCACATCCTGTACAAGGACTTTAGAATTGGTTACAAAAGAACATGGCATACATAACTTCGACAAACATAGGGAACCTAAATTAGATGAAACAAATAGTTGTAATAACAGAAAACACAAACGACAAATATTAAGTACTTTTCAAAAAAAAAAAAAAAAAAACACATCAGACATAAGGTCAGAAAGGTAAACTCCAAAAACTGCTAGTTAGGCCACAGAAAGAGATAACTAGAGTTTGGAAGGTTTAGTTTCATAAAAAAAAAGTGGAACAATAATAGAAAAAGAGGCCAGTACTTAAGTTCTGTAAAATTTGTTAGTAGATTGACAGTTATTTTGTTGAGAAGGTTGCTAAATAGTAATTGTAACTCATTTAGTATTGACTTCTTTAATTGGTTGAGATAACAAAGCATTGCTCCACTGTGAGGGAGGAACCACTTGGAAGAGAGTTTTATTCCTTATATATTCAGTTTCAATTCATCCAACTACATAAAGATCTATTCCTGCATTTCACTTCTCAGTTTCAGTTTGAGTTCCTAAAACTGCATGACTATGTCGTGTACAATAGATAATGAGTATAATATGCTAGAAAATATTCATATTATATTCACAATTCAAATAGAAAGTGAAGAGTATAAGAATCAAGAAAGGCTGGTTGCATCGTAGCCACTCATTGGAATCATGACACTATAATTTCCGTTGCTTGGCGCACCAGTTATAAACTAAAATTATTACACTGACCTGATTCGGTCCAGTGTGAACCATATGGGGAAGCTGCCTTTTTATTCACTTTCCACATCTGGTTGTGAAGCAGTGTTATAGAATCTGAGTTTGTTACAAAGTAACATACCTTTTAATTCCATTCATATTGTAATATGTAAAACATTTAAATAATGATTTGTTTTTACAGCACAAATTTTCAGAAGTTTTTCATTTTTGGTCGTGAACATTTTAACACATTATTTTATTTCAATTAATCATTTAAAAAGTCCGCCCGATTCAAGATAGATTAATATTTTCAAACTGATTCAAAACTTAACTAATTTGAAATCATCATAATATGTATTTGTTGAAAACATTAAAATTTGAAAATATATAAAAATTATTTCATAAAAATTGAAAAAAAAAAAAAAAAAAAAAAAGAGCTAACAGACATGTGACTAGAGATATACTTTTACTTTTCCAAAAGGAAGATAAATCATAAACTTCATTTCATTAGCATTAGTAGACAAGTTATATAAATTTGATAGCATATACTAATATGCATCTTCCAAAACAATTAAATTTGAAATACATGTAACTGGTTTCAGACATCAGAAAAGAGCTGAAAGGCACCTGACCCAGTTGTGGCAAACTCCAAGTGTAAAGATTGTACGTAACTCCAGACAATCTTATAGTTCGCAAAGATTGAGCTAAATCTGCATTAAGTTTAGCTGATGTAACCTGCAAATATCAATATACAGTTCAAAATCTATTGAGAAATTGATCAGATATGTCTATAAGGAATAATTTATTTTTGGATACTGAAGGAAATTTTTGGTATTGTAGAATAAACATGGGAAAGTTGAGGGAGACTAAGATATCTCCATAGCATAAAAGGCAAAATGAATATAAAACAAAAAAGAAATCAACAATGTAACTGGGAAAGTGTGAGCTATGATTAATATATAAAGCTTGTGACACAAGGCTATAATAAACCTATAAAGATATGATTTCACAAAGTTACTAAAGCTTCTCAAAATGACATTAACTATGGCTAACAGTAACAATTTACTTTCTAACAAAACAAAGCAGTATAACCTGGACAAGCAAAGGTATGGTAAGTGTAATTTTTCCTCTCTAATTGATTATCACAAAAGAATTATCTACATCTAAAAGTTTCCCTCCTGACCACTGAAAGGAACAAGACAGAGTTTTGTTGGCCAAACAAAATATCAAAACAACAACATAATTTATGTACTGTGATTTATAATCCAATCCCAACACCATCTACAGACAAAATTAAGCACCCTTAACCTAGTAACCTTAATTAAAAGTAAAACTAACAAATTCTAAAGAATGTTAAATATTCTGATCCTCACCACTTATTTCCTGGGCCTGTAAGATATTTTCCTCATGGCCCATCAGCAAGATTACAGAGGAGAAAAAACAATTAATGCCAATGCATCACATAAATGTAAATTTCAACAGGTTTACAAAGAAAGCTCCACAATTTCCTTTGCATACATAAGAATTGAATATTGATACATAAGGATTTATCTGTTTATGAACAAAATTGTCATATATAGTGCATGAAAAAACCTGCAAAGAAGCCCCACCAAGTTCAACTATTCCAGTTGTTTCCTGAGGCTCGCGTCCCAAGTTTCCAAGAGCATAATTTACAGCAACCCAAGAATAGATGCCTTGTTCTTCCCCTACGTTTAGATTATAAACTTCAGCATTGACATGAATAACTTCATCTCTAGCAAAATCTAGTAAGAGATATAAAATCAGTAAAACTATTTTTTCAAAATACTTCAGGAGAAATAGTATCAATAAGTCACACTGTCTTATATAATTTCTAAGATGGTATTGTGTGTCATGAATTTAGGTTGGTGTCTGAATCAGAACATCGCTGTTTACCTCCTAGTTAATACTCTTTCTAATTTACAATCAGAGAACTAGAAGCCCTTCTCCAACACTAAAAAAACCACCTTTATATATATACACCCAAGCACAAGATATGAACTTCTAAGAATTAGAACTATCAACAGTTTCACCATAACTCCATTACATAAACCACCAACTAGCCACGGCCAAATTCAAATTTTACCTTACTCAAATCAACAAACTCGCCATACATGTCACATTAGAATTTGTAATTAAAGTAACTACACTATCAGTACATTCTAATTAAGTTCTTCACTTAATTTTAAAGAAACAATTGCTCCGTTTTCAGCCACTATCAGGGACAAACGTTGCAGCTTTTAAGATGTATATAACAGTATCATAACCACAAATGCAGCTGCATTTGCTCATAAGTTTTTTGCAAAAAACTATTGATTGCAACTGCAACTACAACAATTTACAAGAACAATGTGTACAACCAGAACAAATCAGGTCGCATTCAAGAACTAAATTATATATCATACCTTGAAAATCTTCAAGAATTAAATGCAATGGTATCTCCAAGATTATAAACGCATTACATAACATTTTCATACAGGCATCACATAAACATTGACAACCTCACCAAAACTGCTAGGACTAAGTCAGAGAAACAAACTTTAAAGGAAAAGGGTCTTGGCTTGTAATGAGTTTCTAGTAATAAAGAGAGAAAATTTGGAATCTTTTTCTCTGTGTACACTATTGTTTCTTTTTAAGCTTTAACATTTTCAATTCTGAAAAGAGGACCCTAACAAGTTTGATCAAACTTGCTGGTTGAAACAAGGGAGAACAGGGTTGGAAATTTAGAGAAGATGACTGCAGATCATAGCAAGAAGCTCAACAAGCATGGCATGAAACTTGAATAGTTAAAAAATGTTAAAAGTAAGTATTTTATTTTTCTATTTCTTTTTTATGTACCCCGCTTTAGGGTTAGGGTTTAAGGCACGAGCCTTACCATTTGTGTTGTACACTCCTATATATAAATACATATACATCAATGGTAAAAGATACACTAAATTTTCAATACATTTTATTCAAGTTGATATCAGAGCTGGTACGATCTTGCCCTATCTTCATTGGTCACCGGACCACCATAGTCCACAGTCTTCGATTGCTATTCGTCATCATCTACCACCCCCACCCTTATCTAGCATCATTTCATCCAACAATGTGAGGGTTAGGAGCACCTCGAGGAGCGTGACCCAATTGGTCACGTGACCAACTGCCGTCAAGACACCTCATTATATACTATAATTTAGTTATATCTCTATAGCATGGGAGTAGATATTTATCAATAGTCCAATAGCGAACAGTAGTGGGTAGAACAATAAACCCAACAAACCTCGTTTGGATAGGTTTTGATAATATATTAGAAAGTGGATATGGGCATAACTCAACCCTACAAACTAACTTGTAAGGTAAGAATTGTACTCCACTTATATATTATAATTTGGTCATATCTCTACTTAATTTAGGATTTCCAAAATTCATATTGCACATTGGCAAGGTAAATATCTAGAGGAAGCTCCTTGGGAAGATTCTTCCATCATCTAAGCGAAATTTCCAAAATTTAACCTTGAGATAAGGTTGTTTCTAAGCAGGATATATTGTTAGGACTGAGTCAAAGCAACAAACTTTATGGGAAAAAGGTCCAAAGGTGTATTATAGGAGGAATAACAAGGAGTATGTTAAACTATAAACCAAAAGTGAAGCATTGAGTTGAAACCGTCTATGACAACATGGTTGTTTTATTTATATTGAGAAAAATAAATCAATACAATAATGTCAAAATATATTTTAGGAAGTTTTAGATATTATTTCTACTGTTATATTTGTTGTATCTTGCTATTATTACTAGTATAACAATCCTACAATTCCAAGGATTTGTCCCCTAGAATAGGTTGCCCTTATTTCCTAATAAAATAGCCAACAAGCTAATATATATATATATATATATATAAATAACGTACTTAAGGAGAAAAATATAAGAAATAAGAAACATATTTTTGCTCCTAAATTTAATAATAAATAGAGGAGATTTAATATCCTTTAATAAAAAAAAATGATCCTAGAATAATACATATATGATCTTGATAGTTTTTTTTATATAGATATGATCATTATAACAGTAGTTATAAAGAGATTATCCTTATTTCTTTAATTATAACACTCTACCTCAAACTAAGCATATATGTCATGTGTGTTTAACTTGCGACAAATGTTTGATCCTTAGTCCTCTAAGAGTTTTGGTAAATATGTCTACTAGTTATTCATTAGGGCTTACAAATCTAGTAGTGATATCTCGAGGCTCCAACTTTCACTTATGAAATGATAATCCACCTTAATATGTTTGGTTCTTTCATGAAATACAGGATTAGAAATAATGTGTAATGTTTTTAGTTGTCATAAAGCATTTGGAAATTTTCTTCAAATTTTAGCCATTTGAGCTTATAGGTGACTAAATTCGTTACCTTGTATGTTACTTCTACACGATCTTACAACAATATTCCGTTTCTTGCTTTGCTAAGATATTAAATTACTCCCAAGAACACAGTACCTTAAAGTAGAACATCTAACACTAGGTGAACCTACTTAGTCAATCAAAATACCTAACAATTTGAGTATTCTACATATTTTCATAAATAGTCTTTGTAAGTGACATTCTTAATATACCTTAGGATTTGTACAACTACATCCAAATGACCTTGTCAAGGAGAGTTCAAAAACTTACTACTCTCACTGCAAAGACAATGTCAGGACGAGTACACAATGACATAATTTAGCTTGCACGTCTATGTATATTCTTTGCAACCAAGCAAACTTTATAGAGATCAATTTTCCCATCAAGTCCAATTTTTTAAGAGTAAATCCACTGACACCTAACAATTGTTTTACTATTAGGAACGTAATGCCTCAAATTTCAATGATTAGTTTCTCTTATTTTAGAAAATATTTCAAATTTGAAAAAGATTTACATTGTATTTGAATAATATAAGAAACTTGAACTTATTCAAAACACCTATCATTTGACAAAATTTTAAATCAACAACACAAACTTTTAAACTTCCTTCGTATAAAATTTCTAATTCGTACTTGTATCCACAAACCTTAGATACTGACCATTCATAAAAATAAGTCTCGATTCATACATTGTAAATTATAATTCTTTAAGAAATTAAATTTGTAAACTAAAGTTAAATAATGTACATGTCATTTACATGGATATAAAATATGATCAATACATAAAAGTTTGTCCAAAATATTAAAAAGATTCAGAACTTCCTGACTAAAAGGTCATAATAAACATCAAAATAAATCGAGTATTAGAATAAATTAAACCCTGTATGAAAAGTTCTCTCTCAACGAAACTTCTAGGGTATGATCTAGGTCTTCATAACTTTCTCTAACTCTACTAGTATTTCTAACTCTTTTGGATCTCTTTGACATGTTCGGTTTCTAAAAAATGGTTGTAAGGGGGTTAGTCTACTCCCCACCATTATCAACTTAAACACTCCACATAATCCAACCAAAATTACAACATTCATTTTCTATGGCTGCATATTTTAAACATTCATAATTAGCAAAAAAAAAAATATATATATATACACACATTCCAGCACATACATACTCACATTGTAATCACAGTTTCTCGGTACTCACAGCATCATACAGCCCACTCACTCCCCACATACCACCACCAAACTATGCAAGTCTTATGCTAGGTTGGTAGTTGACAATTTGTCGTCTACAACCTCACAAATTCGTGATGCGAAACACAACCCCTTTGGCAAAAGGTATGGTAAAGAATCTAGTCGGGAAAAAAGAGTGTGAGGCGACATAATTCTATTCGCTTACTAATCAACCGTTGTACCGAAGGCTACATTCACCACCCTCTTTTTTTGTAAGATCACCAGTATCGTCTCTCATCTTCCATACCCTAATGTATCTCTATAACCATCTACCCTTCACATGCAACTGTTACTAGTGCTACAAAGCTCATCAGCATAGAAAACTCACTACTTTAAGTAGCCTACATCAACACTTTTAAAATATATTTTCATTCATCATTGTGCCACCAAAACATCCGCCTAAAAGGAATCATCATCAACCATCACACAATTTTTAAAACTTATAAAATAGTCACTCTTAGGTAGCACACATCAATAATTTTCAAAATCATTTTTATTTGTAGTTGTGTTATCACATCCTTCGCCTTAACGGCATAACAATTAAGAATCATAAAGATAGCACAACACCATTCAAACAATTGTAAAAAATCGAACATTTCCATACTCAAGATAGATCGGGTAGCATCACAAAATAGCTTATTTCACAAATCATCAAACAAAAAAATTATCAATCTCCTAACCTAAGGTTCAAAGACTTTTCCCCTTAATATGTTATTGATTAATCCTTTGCTAAAACTGCTGCTATGATTTTCCTACGAATTTTCCATGGAATATTACCTCGCTAACTTGTTGCTAATCCCTCGCTAATCTCTCAAACTACTTGTTCTCACTCAAGTGAAAATTTTGCTCAAGAGAGACATTTTCTCTCAAGAAAAAATGGTGTCGAGAGACTTGGAATAAATTATGCAGAATAGAGAACAATCTTAGAACAGTCTCTCACTGGTTTTATTTATATATAAGTATCATGTACAATCAATGAGGGGGATGAGTAATAAACAAGTAAGGGTACACCTAGGAGTAGATATAGATAGGTACACAAAAAACAGCTTTTTAATTATTCCTATTCTACACCTATTCTAACATAGAGCAACCCAGTTTTTCTTGGCCTTTCTCGCTCAAGTGAAAATGGCTTCATTCAAATGAAAATGAAACAAAAAGCAAATTGGCCACCTCTAGAACACTCTTGCTCAAGCGACAAGGGCTAGCTTGAGCAAAAATGTTATGCTAAAACATCCCAATTTACAAAAAGGAGGGTTTTCCAATTCCAACCAACCCAATATATCTAGATTTAGTTCAACACAACCACACAAAATGGATTCATTACCTTATAACTTAAAAGTTGAAATTTAGTTGAAGGTTCAACTCCCCTTACCTCAGCAACCTCTCACCAACACAAGAAAGTGGGCAAATGAACAACCTCAACTCAAACTACCTTGGGTCAAGGAGAAATGGAACAAGAGCCAAGACTTGGAAGAAGAAAATGGTGTTTGGGTGTTCTCCTCTACTAGCCATGACTTAGAACAAGAGAAAGGGACCTTAAAATTATTTTAAGTGTTGTGAACAGGTGCAAAATATGGGATAGACTCAAAGAAAGGGATATTTGTAGAAACAAAATATCAATTAAGATTAGGAGAGAAACAACAATTCCCTTTTCAGTAGATGATATCCAAGGAAGATAATTGATAAACCAAGGAGAGAGTTTGTCTCGACCAGGTGTGAGGTTATGTACTAAACATGTTTAACCAAAAAGCATGTGGGGTAAGACTGTATAGGGAATGAGAAAAATGCAGAGAGTGAGATATCTGATCATTAACAATAGGTGATGTCATCCAATTAATGAGATAACATGTTGTTAGGATAGCATCCCCCAAAAACGATTAGGAACATGACGGTGAAGAAGGGTCCAAATGGTTTCAATATGATGTTTTTTTTTAGTTCAATGATCTCATTCTATTGAGGAGTATGAGGACATAAAGTTTGATGAAGAACATCGTTGGATGCCATGAACTATTGAAATTCGTTGGATAGGTATGCATAGGCGTTGTCAGTAGAAAAAGTGATTATAATATACCAAATTGTATTTTGATTTCATTATAAAACATGTGAAAGATAAAAAGCATCTCTAATCGATTTTTCATCAACCAAATTTAGGTACATTGAGAATAGTCATCAATAAAGGAAACAATATTTACAATCAGAATAAACCATGGTACCACAAGGAGATGAAGCTTGTATATTAATGTTATCAATGATTTTAGTCCCTAAATACTAAATTTAAAGGACTAAAAAAACTTTAAAAATCTCAATTTAATCTTTCAAAATTGACGTTTAAAGGATTAAAACCATATTTTCTTCATTTTTTATGACTAAAATAAACATTTTAAATTTGGGAAACCAAAACCAAAATTATTTTAAATTTCAAGGACTAAAAACTTAATTAAACCTAGATTTTTTTAACTTGGCACCGTCTTCTACAATTTGGTCAACCCAAGATGTCCTAATTTTGCATAAATCATCAAAGGAGTAATAGTAGAAACGGCTGTTGATGTAGAGAAATAGTAAAGGCTACACAAATCACATCCAACTTCAATCGTCCCTCCCAACATCCAATTCAGCAAGGTAACCCTTTTTTTAAAGAATTTGAATATAATGTCATGGGATTTGGTTAGTCGAGTGACAGAAAGTAAATTAAAGGGGTAGTTAGGTACATAAAGAACAAAGTCAAAAATAAGGGATGCAAGGGTGTGAGTACTAACTTAAAATCATCCATGCCCACAACCAAACACACATTCTAGTGCTCAATATTAATCCATTGTTTGTATAAAGAATTTTACCCTCTCAACCAATCAGAAATGCTACTTATTTACGAAGCAAAATTATCTAATTTTACACTAATTAAGAATGTTTATTACGTTCATTTAATATTGGTTTCATAGAAAAAAAAAAAAATACATCTTCTAAATTACCCCAAATCATTGGGGATAGTGTCCATATTTAACCACAATAGTATTTTTGAAAGAATAACATTAAAGAAGTTCGACTTAGTTAAAATTTGTTTATATTTAAGTCTACTAAACATGATTAATTTTTTTCTTATATTTAAGTTCATAGGAATTATATATTATAAAAGTCAACAAACTTATAGTATATTACAATGCGTGATTGAATAACACTGGAAGTACATTGTTAGTGCATTCTAATTAAATCCTTAACCTTTTTTTACCTGTGGACATGGTCCATCAGTCTTCCAAGGTTCTTAGGTTTTGCTTCATACTCTAGCAATATTATTTCTGCCAAGGACTGAACTCAGGCATTTCAAACAATTCGACCTTGGGAATCCCAAGGTTCTTAGGTTTTGCTTCATACTTTGGCCAATGATTGTTTTCGTGAACCGACGTGTTCCGGAAAATTCCCACTTGGGATCAGTACATTAATAACCACTTCTATCCAATCCTTTGGTTCAACTAAATTCGTAACTTAATTTAAAAGAAATATTAAGTATATATTTTCTCAAATAAATCGAACCAAACCCAAACTAACCTGAAACGACGCGTGCCCATTCATCCTTGAACAGGAAGCCGGACACCCTCAAGGCCTGTCTGCAACATTCCAAAATCTTCTCTGCTTCCTCGGCGCCGAGATCCTCGAGCTCTTCGGAGGCCGCGAGCCGCACGACGGTATTCCCCCACTCCCGGCGGGGCACCCTATCCTTGGCGAACCGGACAAGCTCCGCGACTGCGCCGCGGAGTGCGTCGGGCGGGGAGGCGAAGCCGGGGGCGGCATCGGCGGAGTGGACTGCGGCGAGGAGGCCGATGCCGGGGCCGAGGAAGTGGAAGACGGAGAGGCGGAGGGCGTGGGGGCCAGCGCGGAGGGCGAGGGCAAAGGAGGCGGGGCGGGATTCGGCGAATTTAGGGGAGGAGTGGATTTGGAGGGCGGTGGAGAAGAGGTAGAAGAGGAAGGGGGCGGTAAAGAAGAGGAAGGCGAGGAGGAAGAGGAGACATTTGGCGGTGTGGGGTTTGTGGGGATGTGGATTTGGGTGAGTGGAAGAAGAAGAAGAAGTGTAGAGGGAGATCATGCGAGGGTGCAGCTGGGTACGGTGGGGTGGAATGTAGGAAGGAGAAGAGGAAGAGGAGGGAGAATAAGGTGGAGAAGGTCGAGGGCTTTTTGGGAAATCCATTGGTGGTGGTTGCTCGGAGAAGTGGCGCTTTGAATTGGTTGCAGTGTGGTGTGGGGGAACGAACTGCAATGCAATGCAATGTAATACGGGAGGTGATTGAGACTGAGAGAAGTTTTGAATTTCAAGATGTTTAAATATGTTTTTTTTTTTCCTGTATATTTTTTATGTGTAAAATATGTATTTTTTCTGTATTTTTTAAATATGTTTTTTTTAATTATTTTTTATTTTAATATTTCTAGTAGATTAACTTAATTTTTAATTTTTAAAAACATAAATATTTAATTTTTATAATTTAATATTTTATTATTATTTTTTATTTTAATATATTGATAAAATATTAAATCATTTTAGTTATTATTTATATTTAAATATAATATTTAGTAATATTTATTTCTTTTTATAAAATTGATAAAAAATATATATTTTTAAAAATTGAAAAACTGAATTTATTTTTTTAAAATATAAGAATAAAATAATTTTTTAAACAAATATAAATATAAAGATAAATATATTTAACTCTTAATAATAATAATTTTATTATTTAAATATATTTAACTTAAATTTTTTTTAGTTAACTTTGTATTATTTTGATATGAAGTAGTTATCTTTCAATCATGTTTTTTTGAACTGTGCAAATAAAATTTTCATTTGAGAGCAAGAAGATTTTTTTTATTGTTGTCTAAGTTATATAAAAGAAAATGTTCAAGTGTACATGATACTAACTTCTATAAAATCTTAGAGTTAAAAAAGTTGTGAAAAAGATACTTCTACTATGTGATTTTTCAAAATTATTTCTTGAAGATATGACAAGTTTATTAATTGAGAGTGAGGTAGAATATATCATTAGAACTTTATAAACCTTAGAGCTAATGGAGCTACTTTTAAAAATGTTACTTGAGATCGCGAGAGTAAGATGAAAAAGATTATCATAAGTTATTCCAGGTAAATACAAATATGAATTTTATGTAAGATTAGGAGAATTGTAATATCTTAATTTTTTGAAAAAAAAAATAGAGATAAATATATATATATATATATAATTTAATTATTTAGTTAAATAAAATATTTAATTGAGTTTAAAAAATAAAATAAAATATTTTATAAAATAAAATAAAGTTAGGTGGTTAGAGAAAAGATAATGATGAGTTATTAGAAACATATAATGTGAGATGGTTAATATTTTAAAAGATATATATTTGAGATTATTAATATTTTCAAAGATATTATTCGTTGGATTTGATCTTCAAAACTCCAAGTCTACTTATATAAATAGGTATTAGACTATCTCTATTTTACATTCAAAGTTTTTCTAATACTTGGGAAAAATCTTAGAAGAGGGAACTAAAGGACACATGAGAAGTTAGGAGCATAATATCTTAAGGTGTTGTGTATCATCATTTGAGGTAAGAGGAGGAGTGGGGAATATCTCATATGTGGGTACTTATGAGAATTTTGGGTAGAGAGACAATATCTAAGCCTCAATAGGAGTTTGTTTGCTTTGAGACAACCATATGTCCTCATAAGTATTATGAGAACTATGATTTATTGTGTTTGTATTATATTTATAAATTTTAGATCATATTTACGGAAATTATATTCATTAAGGTTTAGGTTTTAGTTTATCATTAAGATATCTGAGAATATATTAGATTATTGATTTAAAGATATTTCACTTTGAGATTACAATTCTATTTCAACAGGTTTTTTGTTACAAATTTGGGAACTTCATCAAAATTGTAACCCTAAATGTTAGCTAACTAATTGTGCTTATTTCATTCATAAATAGTTCGTATAATGTAAGATATGATTTTTTTAGTGATTAAAGGTTATGTTGTTAGGATTAGAATGAAAAATTTTATTTTCCCTTAGTTTGAGCATAATAAACGATTAAATCATATTTTGAGGTCAGAATAAAAATTGTAGATAATTTCATTAGCTTGAAAAAAAACTAAATTAATAATAAGTATAAGATTAAATATCAATTTTAGAACAAAGAAAGGTCATAGAAGAATAGAAAAAAAAAACAAGAAAAAGATATTGTTAATATAGGTGATGATAAATTATTATAAGAATGAGATATTGTGAAAATTTGAGTTGAGTTTTGAGATGCTCATGATATGAGTTCTTGAGATGTTTTCAAGTTATTTGTATTAGAAATCTAAACTTTGGCTTAGTGATGTGAAATTTCAAGTTATACTTGTTCATTTGAGAAGTCTAAGCTTTGATTTAGTAGTTTGAAATTCCAAGTTATACTTGGTCAGTTGAGAAGTCTAACCAAAGGTTTAACAATATGAAATTCTAAGTTATATTTGGTCAGTTGAAAAGTCTAAGTAGAGACTTAGTAGTGTGAAATTTCAAGTTATGCTTGGTCATTGGAGATATGTGATGTGTTATGTACTTGTGCGTACATATTTCATTCGTATGCGTATTTAGTTCTGCCTATTTTATTATTTGTACCTATAACATATGTGAGATATATTCCTCACTCTTCTATTTGTATTTTTGGTATTTTTGTTTGGACTGAACACTTTTATAGATGAACATATGTTTGATGAAGACAAAGAGAAGTTAGTTTATGAAGCATAGATTTTCTATGCCTTAATTTCTTGGGATGCTCTAATTAGGTGTAATGTCGGGCATAAAGAGATTATTTTGAAGAAATTGATTTGAAGTTTATTATGATTTTATTATTAAAAAATTATAAAGATTATTTCAATACTTAATAATATTTTATTAATATTCCATATCCGAAAAGAGTTATCATTATTAATAGATATACGGTGTGAAAGTGTTTGTTTAGGAAATTTGACTAGGAAATATTTGATATTTAAGAATGTTCTTTAGTGACCCACTCCTCTTTCCTAGGAACTTACCTGGTGTACTGGTTAATGGTCTATCATCATTGTTCTAGTAGACAATATTACTCATAGTAAGAGTTGTATTATTGTGAAAATGAAGGATGAAAGTTTCATTTTGAAATCTTATTTCTCAGCAGAAGGATCGGTTGGCCAAACTTGAGGAAAGTCTTCTCACTCTCACACAATCTGTGCAGACAATAGCCAACAACTAGAAGAATTCAGATGTTTCAGCGAAGAATTTGGAAATTCAAGTGGGGCAGTTGGCAAAGTAGTTGGCGGAACAACAGACAGGAAATTTTTCCACTAACACCAAGACTAACCCAAAGGAGCAACACAAGTCCATCATTACCTGTAGTGGTAAGGTGGTGGGGAGAGATGTAGGGGAGTCTTTGCATCAAAGTGAGAGGGTAGAGAGAAAAGAGAGTGAGGAAGAGGAGGAAGAAATTTTAGAAGAAAAAGAAAAAATAGAAGAAAATGAAAAAAAAGAAAAAGAAATGAAGAAAAAGAAAAAATAGAAAAAAATGAGTGCAAATGGCAAAGAGAAAGGGGTAAGGTGAGTAAGAGTGTACCCCCTCTACATGTTCCCCACCTGCATGCTCCTTCATAGAAAGATAGGGAAAGACAATTCAGCCGGTTCATGAATATATTCAAGAGGCTCCATATCAACATACCATTCATTGAGGCTATGGAGCAGATGCCGACCTACGCAAAGTTCATGAAGGAGTTACTCACAAAGAAGCGGAGATTTTCTGAAGAAGAAACCATAGAACTGGTAGTAGGGTGCAACGCGATAATTCAAAAGACTTTGGCTCCAAAATCGAAGGACCTTGGTAGTTTCACTGTTCTAGTTACCATTGGTTCGGTTCAGGTTCTGGGGGCGAGCATTAACTTGATGTCTTTATCTATGCTCAGAAGAATTGGGGAGGTGGAAATTAAGCCAACCCGAATGACTATACAGTTAGCTGATCGTTCTATGAAGTTTTCTTATGCGATAGCTGAGGACGTATTAGTAAAGGTTGATAAGTTCTTGTTCCCAGTAGACTTTGTTATAATGGACATGGAGGAGGACTCTAAAGTTCCCTTAATTTTGGGAAGGTCATTTATGAAGATTGCACGAGTAATCATTGATGTTGATAATGGCCAACTCAAGGTGAGGGTTTAGGATGACGAGGTTAACTTCAATTTGTTCGATGCTATGTAGCACCCAAAAGAAAAGCAAGAGTGTTTGATAGTTGATGCTCTTGATAAGTTGGTGAGAGCTCCCAACAAGGCCACGTCTGAAGATAGCATATTGGAGGACGCTCTCCTAAACTCAGGGGAGGATGATGATGAGGAGATCCTGAACTATGTTCGAATGTTGAATTCGGCCAAAGAGATCCCCTCCATTCATGTACCAAAGGAGGAGTTGACCAAGGAGAGGTCAGTTGAAGAGAAGACAGTAGAGTTGAAGATGTTACCAGCTCATTTGAAGTATGTATTTCTGAAGGAAAATGGACAGAAGCTAGTAATCATTAGTAGCACTTTGTCACCCACTGAAGAACAGCAGCTGATCTCGGTGCTTTAGAGGAATATGGAGGCAATAGGATGGACCTTAGCTGATTTGACTAGAATCAGCCCAGCCTATTGCATGCATAAGATTCATATGGAGAATGACTTCAAACTAGTCACAAAACATCAATGGAGACTTAATCCAGCTACGAAAGAAGTCGTGAAGAAGGAGGTCTTAAAGCTACTGGAGGTTGGGATGATTTACCCTATCTTAGATAGTGCTTGGGTAAGCCCAATCCATGTAGTTCTGAAGAAAGGAGACATGACAATCGTTAGAAACGAGAAGAATGAGCTTATTCCGACGAGGACTATCACAGGTTAGCGGATGTGCATTGACTACCGGAAGCTGAATCAGGCCACCAGAAAATATCACTTTCTGCTGCTATTCATTGATCAGATGCTACAGAGGTTAGCTGGGAAAGCCTTCTATTGTTTTCTGGATGGCTTTTCCGGCTATAATCAGATCGTTGTGGATCCTTTAGATCAGGAGAAGACAACGTTTACATGTCCTTTTAGCATTTTTGCCTATAGGAAAATGCCATTTGGATTGTGTAATGCTCCTGCCACGTTCCAACACTACATGTTGGCCATTTTTGTTGAGCTAGTAGAGGACTACATTGAGGTGTTCATGGATGAATTCTCCGTCTTTGGAACATCTTTTGAATCATGCTTACAGAGCCTAGATACGGTGCTCAAGAGATGTGTCGACACCAATTTGGTACTAAATTGGGAGAAGTGTCACTTTATGGTGACCGAAGGCGTTGTGCTAGGGCACAAGATCTCTACTAGAGGAATTGAAGTTGATCCGGCAAAGGTAGAGGTCATTTCTAAGCTCCTGTCACCAGTTAATGTAAAAGGTGTTCAAAGCTTTTTGGGGCATGCTGGGTTTTACCGGCGCTTCATTAAAGACTTCTCTAAAATTGCTAGGCCCCTTAGTAATCTGTTGGTTAAGGAGACCAAGTTTAATTTTGATGAAGAATGCCTACAAGCATTTGGGCTCCTGCAGCAGAAATTGAGTGCTACACCGGTTATCACAGCACCGGATTGGGCTAAGGATTTCGAGCTTACGTGTGATGTTAGTGACTATGCAGTGGGAGCTATTTTGGGCCAAAGGACGGACATGGTGTTTCACACCATCCATTATGCAAGCAAGGTGTTGAACGATAACCAAATTAATTATGCCACAACGAAGAAGGAGTTGCTTACTATTGTCTTTTCTCTGGAGAAGTTCAAGTCCTATTTGATAGGATCCAAAATCATCGTCTACACCGTTCAGGCTGCTATCAAGTATCTGTTGACCAAACCGGACTCCAAACCTCGGTTGATTCGTTAGATCCTATTGTTACAGGAGTTCGATTTAGAGATCAAAGATAAGAAGGGCTCGGAGAATTTAGTGGCCGATCATCTGTCTCGATTGGTCAATGATGAGGTGATTCAAAGGGAACCAGAAATCGTGGAGGAGTTCCCTGATGAGACGTTGTTCGCGATACAGGAGCGACCTTGGTTTGTTGATATGGCAAACTTCAAGGCGGCTGGCCTCATTCCTGATGAGTACAACTGGCACCAACGGAGGAGATTCATTCGGGAGGCTAACCAGTATGTATGGGATGACCCCCATTTGTTTAAAATTGGTGCAGATGGGCTGTTGAGAAGATGTGTTGCAGGAGACAAGGTCAGAGACATAATGTGGTATTGCCATAATTCACCATATGGAGGTCATTTCAATGGTGAGAGAACAACAAAAAAAAAATACTTCAAGTCGGATTTTATTGGCCTACCATCTTCAAAGACACTCATTCATATTGTCAAAGTTGTGATAAGTGTTAGAGAAGTGGTGGGATATCAAGAAGGCATGAGCTACCACTGTAGAATATCATTCAAATTGAAGTATTTGACTGCTAGGGATTGATTTTGTTGGCCCTTTACCCCCTTCCTACACCAATGAGTATATCTTGGTAGCAGTCGACTATGTCTCCAAATGAGTGGAGGCCATTTCTACTCAGAAAGCAGATGCAAAGGCGATGATCAAATTTCTGAAGTGCAACATTTTTTTTGTAGATTTGGCACTCTACAAGTCTTAATCAGTGATGGCGGCACTCACTTTTGTAATGCACAATTGAAGAAAGTGCTCGAGCATTACGATGTTAGACACAAGGTGGCCACACCTTATCATCCTCAGACCAATGGCTAGGCTGAGGTGTCCAACCAAGAGTTGAAGCGTATCTTGGAGAAAACTGTAGCTAACTCGAGGAAGGATTGGGTTGTAAAGCTTGATGACATCTTATGGGCGTACATGACAACCTTCAAGACTCCTACTAGCTTGTCTCCTTTTCAGTTGGTATATGGCAAAGCCTGCCACTTACCAGTAGAATTGGAGCACAAGGTTATGTGGGCACTTAAAGCCCTTAATTTTGATCTTAGAGGTGCCAGCATCAAGAGGAAGCTACAGCTACATGAGTTGGAGGATATGAGGAATCAAGCGTATGAGTCCTCTAGGGTCTACAAGAGCAAGGTGAAGTTGTATCATGACCGGAAGATCTTGAAGAGGGAATTTAAGGCGGGCCAGCTGGTACTGTTATTTAACTCCAGGTTGAAGTTATTCCCTGGAAAGTTAAAATCTAAATGGTCATGTCCGTTTGTTATCAAAGAGGTTAAGCCCTTTGGAGCCATTGAAATAGAAGATCCCAACACTTAAAGAAGCTGGATGGTGAATGAGCAGCGGTGAAAAGCTTACTTGGGTGGTGAAGTTGAAAGACTAACCACCGTCATTAAAGTGACTGATGCTTAAAGGGTTCGCGTCAAGCTATTGACGATAAACGAGCGCTAGCTGGGAGGCACCCCAGTATTCTTCTTCTTCTTTCCTATTTTTCTGTTTCTTTTTTGGATCGATTCTTAGACGATCCGCGTCAAGCTATTGACGTTAAACGAGCGCTAGTTGGGAGGCAACCCAGCATTCTTCTTCTTCTTCTTCTTTCCTATTTTTCTTTTTCATTTTTCTGGCGCACCATCTAGCTTCTTTGACTGTTGGGATCTTCTATTTTAATGGCTCCAAAGGGCTTCACCTCTTTGATCACAAACGGACCGGACCATTTAGATTTTAACTTTCTAGGGTATAACTTTAACCTGGAGTTAAATAACAGCACCAACTGGCCCGCCTTAAATTCCCTCTTCAAGATCTTCCGATCATGATACTGCTTCACCTTGCTCTTATAGACCTTAGAGGACTCATAGGTCTGATTCCTCATATCCTCCAACAAATGTAGTTGCAGCTTCCTCTTGATGCTAGCACCTCTAAGATCAAAATTGAGGGCTTTAAGTGCTCACATAGCCTTGTGCTCCAATTCTACTGGTAAGTGGCAGGCTTTGCCATATACCAACTGAAAAGGAGACAAGTCAGTAGAAGTCTTGAAGGCTGTCCTTTACACCCATAAGGTGTCATCAGGCTTTACAGCCCAATCCTTCCTCAAGTTAGCTATAGTTTTCTCCAAGATACGCTTCAATTCTCGGTTGGACACCTGGGCCTAGCCATTGGTCTGAGGATGATAAGGTGTGACCACCTTGTGTCTAACACCGTAATGCTCGAGCACTTTCTTCAATTGTGCATTACAGAAGTGAGTGTCGCCATCATTGATTAAGACTCATGGAGTGCCAAATCTGCAAAAAATGTTGCGCTTCAGAAATCTGATCACCGCCTTTCCATCCGCTTTCTGAGTAGCAATGGCCTCCACCCATTTGGAGAAATAGTCGACTGCTACCAAGATATACTCATTGGTGTAGGAAGGGGGTAAAGGGCCAACAAAATCAATCCTCCAGCAGTCAAATACTTCAATTTGAATGATATTCTACAGTGGTAGCTCATGCCTTCTTAATATCCCACCACTTCTCTGACACTTATCACAACTTTGACAATATGAATGAGTGTCTTTGAAGATGGTAAGCCAATAAAATACGGCTTTAAGTATTTTTGCTACTGTTCTCTCACCATTGAAATGACCTCCATATGGTGAATTATGGCAATGCCACATTATGTCTCTGACCTCGTCTCCTGCAACACATCTTCTCAACAGCCCATCTGCACCAACTTTAAACAAATGGGGGTCATCCCATACATACTAGTTAGCCTCCCAAATGAATCTCTTCCGTTGGTGTCAGTTGTACTCATCAGGAATGAGGCTAGCCGCCTTGAAGTTGGCCATATCCGCAAACTAAGGTCGCTCCTGTATCGCGAACAACGTCTCATTAGGGAACTCCTCCACGATCTTTGGTTCCTTGTGAATCACCTCATCATTGACCAATCGAGACAGATGATCAGCCACTAAATTCTCTGAGCCCTTCTTATCTTTGATCTCCAAATCGAACTCCTGTAACAACAGGATCTAACGAATCAACCGATGTTTGGAGTCCGATTTGGTCAACAGATACTTGATAGCAACATGATCGGTGTAGACGATGATTTTGTATCCTATCAAATAGGACTTGAACTTCTCTAGAGAAAAGACAATAACAAGCAGCTCCTTCTCCGTTGTGCCATAATTAATTTAGTTATCGTTCAACACCTTGCTTGCATAATGGATGGTGTGAAACACCCTGTCCGTCCTTTGGCCCAAAACAGTTCCCACTGCATAGTCACTGACATCACACATAAGCTCGAAATCCTTAGCCCAATCCGGTGCTGTGATAACCGATGCAGCACTCAATTTCTGCTTCAGGAGCCCAAATGCTTGTAGGCATTCTTCATCAAAATTAAACTTAGTCTCCTTAACCAACAGATTACTAAGGGGCCTAGCAATTTTAGAGAAGTCTTTAATGAAGCACCAGTAAAACCCAACATGCCCGAAAAAGCTTTGAACACCTTTTACATTAATTGGTGACAGGAGCTTAGAAATGACCTCTACCTTTGTCGGATCAACTTCAATTCCTCTAGCAGAGATTTTGTGCCCTAGCACAACGCCTTCGGTCACCATAAAGTGACACTTCTCCCAATTTAGTACCAAATTGGTGTCGACACATCTCCTGAGCACCGTATCTAGGCTCTGTAAGCATGATTCAAAAGATGTTCCAAAGACGGAGAAGTCATCCATGAACACCTCAATGTAGTCCTCTACCAGCTCAGCAAAAATGGCTAACATGCAGCACTAGAACGTGGCAGGAGCATTACACAATCCAAATGGCATTTTCCTGTAGGCAAAAATACTAAAAGGACATGTAAACGCTGTCTTCTCCTGATCCAAAGGATCCACAACGATCTGATTATAGCCGGAAAAGTCATCCAGAAAGCTATAGAAGGTTTTCTCAACTAACCTCTCTATCATCTAATCAATGAATAGCAGCGGAAAGTGATATTTTTTGGTGGCCTGATTAAGCTTTCGGTAGTCAATGCACATCCGCTAACCTGTGATAGTCCTCATCGAAATCAGCTCATTCTTCCTGTTTCTAATGACTATCATGCCTCCTTTCTTTGGAACTACATGGACTAGGCTTACCCAAGCACTATTTGAGATAGGGTAAATCATTCCAGCCTCTTGTAGCTTTAAGACCTCCTTCTTCACGACTTCTTTCATAGCTGGATTAAGTCTCCGCTGATGTTGTGCGACTGGTTTGAAGTCGTTCTCCATATGAATCTTATGCATGCAATAGGCTGGGCTGATTCTAGTCAAGTTAGCTAAGGTCCATCCTATTGCCTCCATATTCCTCTGAAGCACCGAGATCTGTTCTTCAGTGGGTGACAAAGTGTTGCCGATGATTACCAGCTTCTATCCATTCTCCTCCAAAAATACATACTTCAAATGAGCTAGTAACATCTTCAACTCTACTGTCTTCTCTTCAACTAACCTCTCCTTGGTCAACTCCTCCTTTGGTACATGAATGGAGGGGATCTCTTTGGCCGAATTCAACATTCGAACATAGTTCAGGATCTCATCATCATCATCCTCCCCTGAGTTTAGGAGAGCTTCCTCCAATATGCTATCTTAAGACGTGGCCTTGTTGGGAGCTCTCACCAACTTATCAAGAGCATCAACTCTCAAACACTCTTGCTTTTCTATTGGGTGCTACATAGCCTTGAACAAATTGAAGTTAACCTCGTTATCCTGAACCCTCACCTTGAGTTGGCCATTATCAACATCAATGATTACTCGTGCAGTCTTCATAAATTGCCTTCCCAAAATTAAGGGAACTTCAAAGTCCTCCTCCATGTCCATTATAACAAAGTCCACTAGGAACAAGAACTTATCAACCTTTACTAATACGTCCTCATCTATCCTATAAGGAAACTTCATAGAACGATCAGCTAACTGTAGAGTCATTCGGGTTGGCTTAATTTCCACCTCCCCAATTCTTCTAAGCATAGATAAAGGCATCAAGTTAATGCTCGCCCCCAGATCTAGTAGAGTTTTACCAACCTGAACTGGACCAATGGTAACTGGAATAATGAAACTACCAGGGTCCTTCGATTTTGGAGACAAAGTCTTTTGAATTATCGCGTTGCACTCTATTGCCAGTTCTATGGTTTCTTCTTCATAAAATCTCTACTTCTTTGTGAGTAACTCCTTCATGAACTTGGCATAGGTCAGAATCTGCTCCATAGCCTCAATGAATGATATGTTGATCTGGAGCCTCTTGAATATATCCATGAACTGGCTGAATTGTCTTTCCTTATCTTTCCGTGAAGGAGCATGGGGTAGGAAACATGTAGAGGAGGTACACTCTTACTCACCTTACCCCTTTCTCTTTGCCATTTGCACTCATTTTTTTCTATTTTTTTTTTGTTTTTTCATTTTTTTCTATTTTTTCTTTTTCTTCTAAAATTTCTTCCTCCTCTTCCTCACTCTCTTTTCTCTCTACCCTCTCACTTTGATGCAAAGACTCCCCTACATCTCTCCCCACCACCTTACCACTACGGGTAGTGATGCACTTGCATTGCTCCTTTGGGTTAGTCTTGGTGTTAGCGGAAAAATTTCCTGCATGTTTTTCCGCCAACTGTCCCACTTGAATTTCCAGATTCTTCGCTGAAACAATTGAATTCTTCTGGTTGTTGGCTATTGTCTACACAGATTGTGTGAGAGTGACAAGACTTTCCTCAAGTTTGGCCAACCGATCCTTCTGCTGAGAAAGCTACCTCTAGTACTGCTGCTGATCTTGAGATTGTGGTCTACTTGAGGACCTTCTTGTGTCTTGTCTCCACCGATATGGCTGTGACTGCTTCTGTGGTCGCTAGCCTGAATTATAATTTACCTAGTAGCCCTGATTGTTGACATACTGGGCCTCTTCAAGAACTTCTGGTTCAGCTGTGCTGCAGTGACTACTGGATGGTCACCATCACAAAAGTCACATTTGTACTCTTGTTGGGTCTCCACCTGATTGCATGCTGCAAACTGTATCTTAGTCAACTTTTTATTCATCTCCTCCATTTGTTGAGAGAGGAGTTTGTTTTGGGCAAGGATTGCAGTCTGAGTGTCAAGCTCTAGTACGCTTCTTCTAGATGGAACGGCTCGATCATGATGAGCGTGATGATCGCTCGCAGCCATAGATTCAATCATTGTCTTGGCCTCGTCTAGATCTATATCCATTATGGACCCACATGCAACAGCATCTAGAAGTATCCTAGTTTGCGGTCGCAACCCTGCACAGAACATGTCTAGTTGGGATACGTCATCAAACTCGTGATCTAGGCACTTTGTTAAGAGCACCTTGTATATTTCTCAGGCTTCACTTAGCGATTCGTCGTGCCCTTGTGAGAAGGTTGCTATCGCTGCTTTTGCTCTAATGAGTTTTGATGGTAGAAAAAATTGGACTAAGAACTTCTCTTCCACCTCGTCCCAGCGTGCCAGACTTTAGTTAGACTAGGACTGGAGCCAAGTTTTGGCTTTCCCAATTAGTGAGAACGGGAAGAAGTGTAAATATGCTGCCTCCTCAACTTCCCTTGTGACTCCCATAGTACTACACAACTCATAGAATGTTGAGAGATGTGTGTATGGGTCTTCATGTTCCATACCTGTGAACTGGTTCGAGGTAATTAGGGTCAGCAATGTTGGCTGCATCTGCACCCCCTTGCTGGCCTAACAATACTGGAAATTTGTCGGGGTCCCCGTCTACGAGTATTTTTGTGCACCCGTCTCTGAAGTGGTTGGGGTTGTTGATCACCTCCCTTGTCAGCCATTGCCTCCTCCTCATATGCAATACTCTCTTCAAGGGTAGGATCGAATGGACTTTCTTGTATTTGGGCTAAGCGTTTCTGCTTCCTTACCCTGCTATTTTTTCTTCTAACTTTTCTCTCGATTTTCGAATCGAAAACCAATTGAACAGTTGGAGTCTTACCTCGCATAAACAAACAAAGCAAATATACCCTTTACAAGGGCGTCAATCCGAACAAGAATAATGAAGAATGAGAAGGAAAGATTTAAAAGAAGAAACGAATACACGAAACTCTAATAGCACAATTTTAAACCAAATCCTCGACAACGGTGCCAGAAAACTTTTTGGGTTTTCAATTAAAACCTCTTGGCAAGTGTACCGAATAGAGGGTATCGAACACAATGATTTGGAAAAACTATGCCCGCAAGGGTTTCATGTATTATAGGAATTCAAAGAGTAGATGTAGAAAATGTGAATTGTGAATAAATGCGATAAATTGGAATAAAGTGCAATAATAAAAGTGTATAGGAATCAGATTCTACTATAATCTCTTCAAAACTCAGAAGCAATCGCATGTAATGCTTCGTTTCAATTAGCAAAATAATAATGTAGTTTCCGTCAATCCCTTGATCGAAAACCCTAAAAATATCCAAAGTCTTTTTCAATTCCTTTTAAAAGATCAATAGAAATTTATGAGATGAAAGCAAATTTTGTAAAAACCCAATTACCCTAATTTCGTTCCCAAAATTAGGCCAATTGGGGGTTAGGGTTGAGTTCAGAAAAGATATGATGTTCCCACAAAAATACTAATTCAAAATATAAAATAAATGTGCACAACCAAAACCTTAATCAAAACAAAGAATTGCATAGATGCAGAAGAGTAATGAGAAATTACAATATAAATCCAATCCCTATACTAGAAATACCTCAGCCACTCATGGTGGGTTGCTTCATAGAGAAGATTACAAAGAATAGAACCCTAGACTTAATTGTGCTTCCGGAGTATCCGGCCGCTTTCTCAAGCTAGACCCTTAAACCCTAGGACTTTTCTTTGCTTTCGTCTGTAGAAGTGATGATTTGGAAGCCTCGTGCCTCGTTCCTTAAATAGGAAAATTTGGCCGAAGTTGATTAGGATTCGCTCAGCGAAATTGGCCTACGCTGAGCGCTGACCTGTGTGCGCTGAGCAAATTGCAACAGATTCAGTTATATTTCGCTCAGCGCTTCTAGCATTCGCTCAACGCTCTTCCTTGTCTTGAAATCCAGCTTTTTATCACTTTTCAATTCTCTTCTTCTCTTTTAATGGCCTACACTTAGATTAACCAAAACTGGGGCTTTTGTAATCATTTATCTCTATTGTTCCTCGAAAAGTGCTTTGAATTGATCTGCTTTTCATGAGCATATAAACACTTAACACTAAGTGTCTCCTTAGACTTCTCGACTGACCAAGTATTGCTTCAAATTTCACACTGCTAAGTCTCTACTTAGATTTCTCAACTGAGCAAATATAATTTGGAATTTCACACTAAGTCAAAGCTTAGACTTCTTAATTAACCAAGTATAACTTGAAATTTTACACTGCTAAGTCAGACTTATACAAATAATTTGCAAACATCTCAAGAACTTGTATCATGAACATCTTCAACCCAAATTTTTACAATATCTCATTCCTATAATAATTTATCATTACCAATATTAAAGATATCTCTTCACCTATATATATACATATAACATCATCACCTATATTAAAGATTTTTTTTTCTATTCTTCTATGATCTTTCTTCATTGTAAAATCGATATTTAATCTTATACTTATTTTATTAATTTGTTTCTTCTTTTTGTTTTAAAACTAACGAAATTATCTACAACTTTTATTCTGATCTCAAAATATGATTTAATGGTTTATTATGCTCAAATTAAGGAAAAATGAAAACTTTGATTCTAATCTTAATAACATGACCTTTAATCACTACAAAAAATCATATCTTACGTTATACAAACTATTTATGAACGAAATGAACATCGTTAGTTAGCTAACATTTAGGGTTACAACTTTGATAAAGATCTCTTTCCCAAATTCGTAACGGAAACTTACCGAAATGGAGTCACAATATCAAAGCAAAATATCTCTAAATCAATCTAATATGTTCTCACACATATCTTAATAATAAATTCAAACCTAAACCTTAATGAACATAATTTCCATAAATAGGATCTAAAGTTTATAAATACACTACAAACACAATAAGTCATAATTCATCAAAAGTTTCTATTGAGGGTTTATGATTTCCTCAAAACAAACAAAAACTTATCGAGGCTTAGGGATTGTCTCTTTACCCAAAATTCTCATAACTACCCACATATGATACCTTCCCCACCCTCCATC
The DNA here is from genome assembly GCA_016859785.1 of Macrotyloma uniflorum. Classification (NCBI taxonomy): domain Eukaryota; kingdom Viridiplantae; phylum Streptophyta; class Magnoliopsida; order Fabales; family Fabaceae; genus Macrotyloma; species Macrotyloma uniflorum. The sequence continues at coordinate 265,673 of BDMB01000108.1, forward strand.
TTATTTCGAATGACGATACACGATACCTTGAAATGTTACTCTCATAACTCTTCATATATCGCCTCCAATCGTCTCCTCTAAGACGTTTTCTAAACATTGGAGAAAATATAAGATGAAAAATAGAGTCTAATACTTATTTATATAGGTAGAGTCGGATTTTTGAAGATCAAATCCAACTAGCATTATATTTTAAAATATTAATAACCTCACAATATCTTTTATATTAACAATCTCACATTATCTTATCCTAACAACTAATTATTATTTCTCTCTAACAATTTAACTTTATTTTATTTTATAAAATATTTTATTTTATCTTATAAACCTAATTAAATATTTTATTTAATTAAATAATTAAATTATATATATTTATCTTTTTTTTTTCTTTAAAAAAATAAGAGGTTATATTCATTAAATTAGTTATTTCAAATTTTACATATTCGTTAAACGAAATGTGATTTTCATGACTTTTTCATTTTTATATAAATTGGTTGAGTAAATTTAAACAATAAAGTGATTTGTTTTTAAAATAAAATATTTATACATAAATAACAAATATTCTATAATATATATATAAACTGATCTTTTATTTAATTTAAATTCAACTTTATTTTAAAATAAAAAAAATTATATTAAATATAAATAATTAAATATTAAAAATATATTAAAAAAATTATAATACATAGATCAATTTAAGATATTCATGGTAAAAGTCAACAAATTTATCATACATTATAATTTTAATTTGTTTAATTGATGTTGTATTATAGAAAAATCTACTTTTTTATACATAAATAAATTTAAGATATTTAGAACCTTACTCATCTGAAAGAAATAAAAAGACATTTTTAGATTTTAAATTAGGTAAGAGAATTTAGCCTTAATGTTTCATAGGATTTTGGGAAAATTTAGAAATTAGATTGAGTATGTTTGGTATGAAGACTAGTATGATGTTTGGAACTTTTGTAGAAAGTGGGATAAATTAGGTTTAAGCAACATCTGTTCAAACCATGTGAATTGAAACAATTATAGGAAAATGATTGTTGTTATTGTTCAATGTACTTGAATTTTTGGATGATATGAAGCTGAATTTTTCTTAATAAATTTGTATCATAGAAGTTAAATTTTTGAAAATTTGTTCAATGAAACCATATTTTAGATTTATATAGTTAGTATTCTATTATTGAATAATGTCTTTTTTTAATAGATTTGTATGTAATTATTCAAAGATATTTAGTAATTGAATTGTAAAATTTAATAAATTTAAAATTGTCATATAATTTAGACCTAAAAGCGAATTATATTCAATGATGTAAGATAAAACTTTAGAAACTAACCATTATTTTCATAAGTAATTTAATTTTCTATTATATTTACTATTTTTATCTATAAAAATCATAAAATTCCTAAACTAACTTTAAAATTTAGAATTTTAATATTAAAATAATTATCGTTAATCCTCTTCTAAAACACAATCTAAGATAACTATAATACTACATTATTTTTTTAATTAAAATATTTGATAGTATTTAAGTGACAAAATATAAATATACGAATAATATCATCTTAATTAAAATAAATTAGACTACCAATTCAATTAAGTTAGAAGAGCATTTTCTTTTATTTCAAAAAATTATTGTCTATATAAAAAAAATTCACATTCAAATACTGATTAGTTTTTTTTCACATTCAAATACAATATTATATATTATAATGATTAGTTTTTTGTAATTCCTTAGAAAAAAGAGTATGCTAATATAAAAAAACTAACTATATGAATATTATAGTTTGTATATTTATAAATTCTTACATCAAATTTTCATCAAGACAAAAGTGTTAGAGATATTTTAAATTATCAATCATTCCTTAATAAAAAAATTCACCTTAATATATTAAACTTAATAAGGTTAAATAATTAAAAACTAAAAAAATAAAAGTATGGAAAAATAATTAGAACCACAATTAAAGATGTTATAAAATATATGAACCAAAATTAGAATTAACCCTTAAATTAGTTTGATAAGTTAATTGAAAGATAAACATAATTTAATATAAATCACTTTAAATTACAATATTTTTTTTACAAATAAGGGGTTACAAACTTTTAAAGTTTAGAGGACTAAACTACAAAAAGAATTTAAATGGAAACCAAAATTATATTTTAGTTGGTTGTTTCGTGGAAAAGAAAAATCGAGAAATATAAATTTATTTATTTTTAAAAAAGAAAGAGAAGTGTGATGCAGAGCGTGTTAAGGAGCCCACTGACATAGGTAAGCACTTGGCAAATCCAACCACAAACAGCACAAGTTGAGCTCAGATCCCACTTTGATAAAAGTGAAAATAGTTCGGTCAGAACCAACAATCACCTAAGATTTCAATCCAACGGCTCACATCACGCGTGTGTACTTATGTCTCATCGAATCTGTGTGACACGCACTCACTCTCTCTCCTCCCTCACACTTCCTCCCCCTCTCATCTCTGCAATTCCCGGTGGCGGAGAAACTCTACCCACCGTCCCAACGCCGTCGTTTCGCTCCCGATCCTCACTATTCACGCGTTTTACGCCACCACTGGGTAGGGAAACGGTTTCCATCAATCAGCGTTTCCACGATTCTTCTTCAACCCCGAAATTGGGAGGTTTGAGAATCAATTTGTCGTCAGCTCCTAATAATTTATAGTTTTTGCTGTAAGTTAGGGTTTACAATTTTCCATATCAATTTGCGCAAAGTTGTTTGGACTGTAAATTTGTAAATGATACCGTTCCTTGGTTAATTTTCATGTTTTAATTTTATTAGATCACAAAATCTTATGTATTAGGGGCTTTATCAAACTTAATAGCTCTTTTTCCTCTTTATTAATCCTTTTCCTTAGATATGGCTTTTTTAAATAATCACTACAAAAGTAAAGTATAACAGTATATGAGTTAAGAGTGACTGCATGGATATTGAATTCAAAAGATAATTTTTGGTTTTTGTTTAGTTGAAGTTTTGTAGTTTCTATAACTTTTGAATTTTGAAGACTAATTGGTTAGTACAACACTAAAATCTTATCCTACTAGGTGAGTTGGTAAATAAATTTGTGAATTATATTTATTTATTTATAGCTTACACATATTTGACAACATTGAAGTCTATGGCATAACTTTAGTAGATATAATGGTATATTTGGGTTGATGGAAAGAAAACAGAAGAGGAAAAAAAATTCTTTTTGTTCTTTTTTGCATTTCTTTCAATCAAATTTCAAACTTTTCTCTTCTTCCTTGTTTTCCATTCACCCGACAAATATTTCTTGCGGACCTGTGCCTGCTTTCTGAAGCCAGTCTGTGTTGAATAGCTCCTGAAATCAGACGGAAACCACAGAATAATGATGTCACTTCATAAATGCTTAATTTGGTAATAATTTATTTGGACAAACTTACCTTTTGGATGGCTGAGTAATTCATTTTCTTTGTTTAGCTCCATTTTGTTATTGAAAATATACAATGCTTTTAACATATGTGCACAGGAAGTGGTTATGGTGTTTACATACTGAACTTTTGTGCAGTCTTAGGTGATCAATTTTTAATTTTCTAAAACTGTCTTTTTTTCTTTATTTTTAATTTTCTTGGAGCACATGCAACTTAGATGGCACCTACTTTCTATGTGATAGGGTTAAAAGCATTCAGTCCATGGTCAGGATATTTACCCATAAATTAGGCACTGAGTAAGATAGTGGTATAATTGTTTGAAATGGATGTTCAAGTGATAAATGTGGAAGGAAGTGATCATCAAACAAAGGCAGATGATGGGGATGCAGAACCAAGTGACGGTGAAGTTAATAATGCTGAAAACTATGGAACTCATGCTGAGGATGGGATTTCTGAGCCGTATGTGGGTATGGAATTTGACTCTGTAGATGTTGCTAAGACTTTTTATAATGAATATGCCCGACACATGGGTTTTAGCTCTAAAGTTGGCCCATATGGTCACTCTAAAGCTGATGGGGAAAATTACAGGGAGTTTGCGTGTGGTAGGGAAGGTTTGAAAAAAAGGCTAAATGAAAGTTGCACTGCAATGATTAGGATCGAGCTAAAGGGTCAAAATAAATGGGTGGTAACAAAATTTGTGAATGAGCATAGTCATTCCTTGGTGAGTTCCTGTAAGGCACACAATAATCGGCCAAGTAAGCATTTTTCTAGTGTTGGAAGGACAATGCCTGAAACTTATCAAGGAGTGGGTCTTGTTCCCAGTGGCGTCATGTATGTATCTATGGATGGGAGTCGTGTTTTGAATCAGAATACTCGTGGGATGAAGAATATTCATACCACAGCTGTAGAACGCAGTCACCCAGTTAAAAATTCCTCATTGATGAATTATACTGTAAGGCCTTCTTTGCAAAACCGGACATTGGGGAGGGATGCTCATAATCTGCTGGAGTACTTTAAGAAGATGCAGGCTGAGAATCCTGGCTTCTTCTATGCTATACAACTTGATGAAGACAATCGAATGTCTAATGTCTTTTGGGCAGATGCAAGATCAAGGACAGCATACAGTTATTATGGTGACACAGTTTATCTGGACACAACATACAAAGTAAATCAATATAGAGTGCCATTTGCTCCTTTTACCGGGGTAAATCATCATGGTCAAATGGTTTTGTTTGGTTGTGCACTCCTTCTGGATGATTCCGAGGCATCTTTTTTATGGCTCTTGAAGACATTTCTGACAGCAATGAATGATCGTCAGCCTGTCTCTATAACTACTGATCAAGACAGAGCCATGCAGACAGCAATTTCTCAAGTTTTCCCACAAGCCCGCCACTGTCTTAGCAAGTGGCATATCTTGAGAGAAGGCCAAGAAAAGTTGGCCCATGTTTGTCTTGTGCATCCAAATTTTCAGGTTGAACTTTATAATTGTATTAACTTGACAGAAACCATTGATGAGTTTGAGTCATCTTGGAATAGTATCCTCGATAAATATGAACTCAGAAGAAATGATTGGCTTCAGTCATTGTATAATGCTCGTGCACAATGGGTTCCAGCATTCTTCCGTGATTCGTTTTTTGCAGCATTATCTCCAACTCAAGGATTTGATGGTTCATTTTTTGATGGTTATGTCAACCAACAGACGACGTTGCCATTGTTCTTCAGGCAGTATGAACGAGCTTTAGAGAGCTGGATTGAGAAGGAAATAGAAGCAGATTTTGAGACAGTTTGCACAACACCAGTTTTGAAGACACCTTCACCAATGGAGAAACAGGTTGCTAATCTTTATACAAGAAAAATATTTTCGAAGTTTCAAGAAGAGCTTGTTGAAACATTTGTTTATACTGCAAATAGAATTGAAGGAGATGGGCCAAATAGCACATTTAGAGTTGCAAAATATGAGGATGACCAAAGGGCATACATGGTCACATTAAACCATTCTGAGTTGATAGCTAATTGTAGTTGCCAAATGTTTGAGTATTCAGGTATTCTTTGCAGACATATTTTAACAGTTTTCACTGTGACAAATGTACTTACATTACCACCCCATTACATCTTAAAACGTTGGACAAGGAATGCAAAAAGCAGTTCCGGATTGGATGAACATACTGGTGAATCACATGCAGAGGAGTCTTTGACAGCTAGGTATAGCAATCTATGTAAGGAAGCCATCAGATACGCTGAGGAAGGGGCAGTCACTGTGGAAACTTATAATGCTGCAATAAGTGGTCTTAGAGAAGGTGGAAAGAAGGTCGCTAATGTGAGAAAAAGTGTTGCCAAAGTTTTTCCTCCTAACAATCAGGCCAGTGGGACAGCTTATGATGACAGGAAAAATCCTACTCCAACTTTAGATACAACTCCTCTTTTGTGGCCACGGCAAGATGAAATAACAAGGAGGTTTAATCTTAATGATGCTGGTGGTCCTGTTCAATCAGTTGCTGACCTAAACTTGCCACGGATGGCCCCAGTCTCTCTTCATCGAGACGATGGTCCATCTGAAAACATGGTAATTGAAAAATATAACTCCTTGTTTTTATTTCTATGGTTAATGGAATAGGAATCCATAACATTGATGTGGTCCTTGGGTTTTTTCATGTAGGTAGTTCTTCCATGCCTAAAATCAATGACATGGGTAATGGAGAACAAGAACTCAACTCCAGGGAATAAAGTAGCTGTTATCAATCTTAAGGTATACTCATATTAACTGCAAGAAAAGACATTGTATTATCCTTTGTTTAGTTTAAGTGCAAATTTGGTGGGGCTGTCAATCCTTGATTTGCTTATCAATTTTTTGGTAATTAGTGTGGAGATTTAGTCCTTTGATATTTCTAGCATCAAATTGCAGTTGCAAGATTATAGCAGGGCTCCGTCCACAGAATCTGAGGTTAAGTTTCATCTCTCTAAAGTTACTTTGGAACCAATGTTGAAGTCTATGGCTTACATCAGTGAACAGCTCTCAACGCCAGCTAATAAGGTTGCTGTGATAAATCTCAAGGTAGGTCATTTTATTTTCCAAGTTAATTCTTCTCATATATTCACTCTTTCAGAGTTACGTTGAATTATTGATCTAAACTTCTAGTACTAGAAAAGCAGTGATAGTGCATCATTATACTTCTGTGATAAATTTTCTCAAAACAATATTCTTCATGACAAGTTACTGCAAAGAGAGATATACGTGTATTGATTTATGATTTAAAAGGTTAGAATTTATATGAGTAGTTCGTGTTAATAGCTATTGATTTTGTTATTCTAGAAGCTAATTTAATGCTTTATATTTCTATATTCAATAATGGAACAAAGCTTGTTAATTGTATCTGAGGAGGCTTTGGTGGTATAGGGCAACATTAGAAAGATTGTTATGGGAGTTTAATGTTGAGGCTCTTCAACACTCCATAATAGTCAACAACACAAAGTACCTTGTTTTGCACTGTAAATTTTATTTTCTAATTTGTAGTAAGTTGAGATATTTTTCCTCTTAGAGTAAGTACTTTCTAAATCTTCCCAAATCTTTCGAGTAGTGGAGTAAAACATGTAATTTCAACTTATTTCCATAGTCATGGATCCCCACATCCATGCTATGATCTTGGAGTCATCATTGTTCCAAATTTGAAAATTAGTGTTGTTCGAGATTACAACACCCCTTTCAATATGAGTAAGTCTCCCTATATCCTTCAATGTGTGCCAGATGAATTGGGTCTACTAAAGCTAATTCTTACCATTGAGAGGATTATCTTTAGCTAGATGTGGAAGATCAACATTGCTTAATGGAGAAATAGTTGAGGATGTTTTAGTAGCCATGTAAACAACATCAAAGAGTGCCAAATTGTGTCAAATGAGACCAAATAGGGGTGGATTTGAATTTCCTCCTGAAGGCGACAAAGACAGGAACTACGAAGGCATGTGCCAAATAAAAGACACGAATGAGCGATATCCAGTGAGTGAAGAAAACTATAATTTTATTTCATATTATTTATAGAGAACTCTAGATAACTCAACTACCCAATAATAATTGTAATAGTTACTACAATTCTTCATATCCCTACAATATCATTAAATATTTCTTGTAAATCAAACAAAATCTTCTCGTAATTAACTAGAACAATCTTCATCCATAACTACTCACACTCCACCTACAGACATGAAACTTAATTTTGCATCACCACTTGATCTTTCATCTACAGTTTGCTTTTTACTCCTCCATGTCACAAAATTTCCACTTAAAAACATGCAATATGTTGTGGTGGTTGATCTCTTGTCAACAATAATCCTTGCGAAGTCAACATTTATATATGTTGGAATCACCCATATCCTCAATGTTGGATCTGTAACACACCTCTTTACATCGAGGATATGGGTTATTCCAACACATCCCCTCACACAGAGAACTGAACATCTTGAGAGTGTGAAACTTGTTACAAGTGATCCAATAACGATCTGATAGCTAGTAGAACAATAGACCTAACAAGCCTCGATAGAAAATGGATATGAACCAAGTTCAATCTTATAAAATCAGCTTGTAAGACGAGGTTTGTACTCCATTTATATATTATAATTTGTTTTCATCTCTAATTAATGTAAGAATTTTTAACAATATATATATTTCTGAAGATAGATTCCCCCCTTTTTTAATAGAAGTACTCTTCTTGAAGTGACCTTTAAATTTTGAATAATATACAACTTGAAACTGCAGCCATGGATCCTGCATAAGGCTTGGTGTGGGATAGATAAAGGAACTTTTCCACAAGTTTTTGATATTGGGTCTTCTCTACCCTTGGGCTTTTTCCAATCATTCCTGATCCTGAGTTTTTTTTTTTTTCCTTGTAGTATGGGTACTCCAGAAGTCTTACAGCACTAATTACCATTACCTGTTTCTTTAAGATCCAAAAAATTCTTTGAGAAATAAAGATGCCTTGTTTAGAGTAGACTTATACTTTCAAGTACTTCTACTTCTTGAGGTCCTTCATCTCTATACGAGGAGTGAACTTCTACTTCATAATTTTTTTTCAAGCTCATCATCACTTGCAACTTGTTGCCTTCTTGTCTTTCAGTCTCTATTCAATCTCTCAAGTCTTATTCTTTTTCAATGCTCTCATTTCATTATTCATGACTTGAATCCAATTCTTATTCTTGAGGGTTTGTTGAAAAGATTAGGAACATGAAGCACATTTTTCAAGTGAAGAGATGACTGAAGTTGAATTTACCACAAGTCCACAACCAATAACAGAGGTTCATGATCCATTAGGAATATTGCCAGTCTTTACAATGTAAAGAAGTGGAAGATGAGGTGTCACATTTGATTTAGGAACCTCAAGAGGCTAAAAAGGTTTACAATTCTCAATACCCTAAGAATATGTGTACATGCTAATCAAAGATTAAAAAGATTCTGTTGATTACAAACAATGGCAGTGAATTCCAAAATGCGCCACCATTCGAACTATGAAGCTGCCCATGGCTGCACCACACATTATAATATTTATTGATAACTATGTTCTAGATATTTTTTATGATTTTGTAATTGCAAAACACAACTGAAATTATTTTTAAAGGTTTTCTTGTTATATATCTGACCTGGAATGTTGTGAGCTGTCCTTGGATATATTTCTTTTTAAAATAAGTTTTGTATTAAAATTTATTGAAGGAAGATAACATTTATCAAAGTTTATCAAAGGCAAACAACTATTTGTTTTGCCCTATGATTTGTATTAAAGCACGGACCCATTTTACTTATTTAAACTAGTTGAATATCTTATGTCATAAATACTAAAAATAAGTTATCATGTATAAAAAATAATAAAATTTTATTTCGTAAGTGGAAATGAAAAAGATACATATAATAAAAGTATTCCTTATAAGAAAATATTAGGGAAATTTAATAAATTGTTTAAGGATAAAAAGGGAATATATATAAAAAGCTAGGAATGTGAAATTAGCGTTTTAAAAAACGTAAACGCCACAAGTTATTTTTCTATTTGGTAGGTGGTAATGTATCAGAGAATGAAACTTATTGTACTGGTCATGATTCCTTGTTTGGAAAAGGTCTCTTGAATTCTGGTACATTCCTCTATTTCTCATTAATTACCATGTCTCCTTTAGTGTGATATTCTCTTTGTCAAATCCTACTCACTGAAAAGGTTTACATTGATTCTTTGTCTCTATAGACCAGCTTTTTCCATTGTTTAATGAAATTATTGAAAATTTTCAGCTTCAAGATACTGAGACAACCTCTGGTGAGTCAGAAGTAAAGTTTCAGGTGTCCCGGGATACCTTGGGTGCTATGCTACGATCAATGGCCTATATCCGTGAGCAGCTTTCTCATGCTGTAAGTGTTCCATTCCTGTTATCTCTATAATTTATCTGAGGTATTTTTTCTTTTCTATGTATAATAATTAGTTGTCTGAACCATCTCTTCCAGTGTAAAACTTCCACATATCCAGAGTAATTGAGAAACTTCATAATATGTAAAATTCTTTTATAGACAGAAGAAAAAGAATATTATTAATTTATTAGAAAGAGGAAAGAAATGGTGCATCCATTGATGAGGGTGTGCTATTTTTCATTTAATCATTTAGTTACTGTTTAGAGCAATAAAACCTAGTACGTCAACCATCTAAATAAAGCTCTTTAATCCCTCTGCATATTCGATAGTGAACTCCCTTGAAGAAAACCATGTGCAAAGTAAAAAAAAAGAAGAGGCCATGATATATTTTTTACTCCAAATAAGCATCCTGAAGGGCACGAACATAACTGTCATACTTTTATCCTCCTTACGTTGTCAATGCTTCAAAAATTAAATAGTTCCTAGACTTTGAAGATGGGATTTGTGATAAATGCGAAATAAACTATTTCATGATTAAGTTAGCACGGTTGTCTATTGCTATATAGCAGTTAAAATTTCTGGAGAATGCTTAACTAGTTTAATTGATAACACTAAAGCAACACAGAAAAAATTGCTCTAAAAGCCAAACTTGAAAATGAATACGATGATTTTTGAGTTCTTTAGAGTTGATGCATAAGTTAGTTTGTCATTAGTATTTTGTATATTATATTATTTTTCAAAATAAAACCTGCTATTGAAGCTAGTATTTCTTGCATTATCTAGGCAATCTGAAAGTTACATTCAAATTTTTTTGTACTGTTCTTAGACCTAAGCATATATTCAAATAGGACTGTAAAAAAGCTAGTTTGGCAGAGGTAGCCATCCTATATCAAAATACATCAGTTCAGTCAGTATTACGCTGATCTGAGTTGTAAAAGTTTTCAGTATGTTTCTAATATGCCTTGTAATTTATTTTCAAAATTATTGTTATGTATTCATTTTTTGGGGGCACAATTTACATTGGTTTATCCAAAAATCTGTGTTCATTACAGGATAATGCCTTCTATTTAAATATTAATATTCATTTCGATGTCAAATTTTGGCAGGACGATGCACAGTCAGAACCTTTATCTAAAAGACATAAAAAGTAAAGCATCAAATTTTCATTTAATGGGTATGGTATGGCGATGGAAGCTTGATGACCACTCACCACTCAAAAAGGCTTAGAAAATGTAGAGGTATCTGTTGTATCTTATAGTGTGGAGATTTTTTCAAGTTTGCTTTAACTTGTAGCTTTTTCCGAGTCTGTAGTTCCTTATTGTTGTACATGTATCATATCGTAGGTAGCAGCTTTGTTTTATGCAAAGCAGTTAAATATATACTTTCCATCAAACAACTCACTATTAACGAATGAAAATGGGTTCATCAAAGTAAAATAGTGTCCTATGGGTTAAAGCAAGCAAGGGTATTTGGAAGAATTCTAATGGAATTAACTTAATTTTGGCTCATGTCAAATATCTCAAAAGTTTTAAAAATTTATAAAAAAAATATTGGTATCTATCATGACCATAAGTTTTTACAAAAAGGTTAGGACTTCTTCGTAGGAGACATTTTTTTTTTTTTTTTTATAAAATTTAATTTAGTTTTTTTTTTTTTTTTTTTTTTTTTTTTTTTTTTTTTTTTTTTTTTTTTTTTTTTTTTTTTTTTTTTTTTTTTTTTTTTTTTTTTTTTTTTTTTTTTTTTTTTTTTTTTTTTTCTTTCTGTCTGAAGATGTCGAGAAAATAACTACACTAAGTAAAGACAATTGATATATATATATATATATATATATATATATATATTTGAAGCATAAATAATAATTGCATTTCTGTTATCTGGATTGGATTTGGATGAGGCAAGTCTTATTTATTTCATTTATTTTTCATAACTCATTTTTATTAAATTTTCCCTTTATATCAAACTATTTAAAAAATGTGCTATTTAGTTACAATTTATAATGTTTTAGTCAATACAATTGTCAAATAATCAATACACTTATCCAACAAATATATCCATGTCAAATTCAAACTATGTAAGCATTCTTATTTTATTTTATTTTATTTTATAATTACATAAATTCTTATAATTCATCAAAGTAACTCATACAATTGTCTCTGCATTTTTTCATGATTTTTGGATCAAACAATCCTTCTGTCACATACATTTTTTGCAACTGAATACAATAATATACCTTTCACATCTTTAATTGATCTAAACATCTTAAAAAATCATGGCTGAAAACACACAAAAAAAATCACTTTTTGAATTTCGATTAATTCCTTTACTTTTTTTGGTTTTTTTTTTTTTTTAATTTGAAACTTTTTGTTTTTAATAAAAACATTAAGGAAAGAGGGACATCCTAAATGTTCAATCCGTATAATCCCGTAACATAAAAAAAATGTCCTAAATATGCGAGAATCTCTAGTAGGTGTGACAATTTAATTACTATGTCCTTCTCCAATTTAAATTTAAATAATTTTTATTAAATGTGAGTATTATGTTTTATTGAGTTTTCCGATTTAAATAATGTTTTACAACCATTATTTAAATTAATTTGTATAATTAAATTTGACTATACTCTTCAGTATTGATTTTTACAATAATTGCTATAAGTTATTATTTATATTAATTATGTTGAATTATTATTATTATTATTATTATTATTATATACTTTATAATTAAATAATAAAGTTAGAGAAAAAAAAACCTATATTGAGAATTTGGTTGTGTAAGGGTTGAATTCAATTTCAACTTTATGAACACATATTTTAACTTCCATTTTTATAATTTTTTAAATTAAAGTGAATTTGAATTTAGAAAATTTTCACTAAAATTTTCTAAAACTAAAATATCATATAATCTCGATAGGATTATATTAAAAATAGTTTAATATTTCAAAAATAATTTTAATAGAACAATAAGTATATAATTGAGTTACGTTATATTTTTTATTATGAAATTTTTAAGAGTTTCTATTCATCAAATAATTGATTAAACAAATTTGATCTTTTTTACTTATATATACATAATATCACTTTTCACAATTTTTTAACTTTTTGTAAATTAAAAAATAAATATTCTTTAAGTATTAAGTCACTTGATTTTTTGAGTACATAATGTTACTTTTACTTTACAAACAAATAGTTTTGACACTTGGTATGCTAGTTGTTATTGTACTCTAAATAAAAAAAAGTTAAATTTAAAATATTTGAATCATCTTTAAGATATATGTTGTAGTAGATGATCTAATGTTGGTCGGAGTATTTGATAATTATAGTCTCATCTAATATACACTGGAGAAACAAACTTGTAAACTTGAAAACTATATGATATGTTCTTAATAAACACTAGTCTAAATATTGTCAACTTTGAATGACTTATTGTTAAATTTAAGTATAATTATAATTAAAGTATTAGTTCCTTAAAATTTAACCTTATTTGTTAACATAAAAAAATTAGAGGTATAACTCATCTACTCATTAGACTTGATCAAACTTGATCATTAGACAGTTTGACTATAATAGTTTGTAAAAGATAATTTCACTTTATCATTTCCTATACCTCTACCATTTCAACTTGCACCTACTAGCATATCTATCAAGTGGTGATTATAACTTCCACAAACTAAATTTACCTTTTTCGTCATTATACATTATTTTTCCTCGTAGTCTGAAGAAGCAATTACATTTCCTACTTCTACTAATACTTATCTTGCCTTTTGAACCAAATCAATAAATAACTCCACCTTTCTTTTGGTTGGTAACCCTAGACCTTCATTATTACATCTTAAAATCCTATTTTGCAATTCCATCTAAGTCAACATCACATAACAATTAGTCTCATCTTTCATCTCACTCCATATCTATTGAGTGACATCAATTTCACTTTCTCAAATTTGGAAACATTAATTTCTTCTGGTCATAATTTATAAGAATGTAATTGATAGATAACCAATTCATTTCTAAGATTACATTTATATCTTATAAAGGTAAGTAAATCATATTCATCTTGAATTTATGTCCTTACACTATCACTCAACATCCAACGCACATTGAGGAAGTTGTACCGAACTAGATGTTCATGTACAAACTATCAAATCAAATTGAAGCTTCCTCACAAACACACTCAACATATGCACACAAATGTTTGACACTAAAGAAAGTGTCACTCCAAAGTTATATAACACTCTTAAATATCTATTGAATATAAAGTACAAACCTACATAAAACTATCTAATTATGAAGTCTTAACTCCACTCAACCAACACCCTACCAACTACCTCCAGCTTACTATTGTTGCCTTCCCTCTAAGTCTACAGAGTACCACTAGATGTAGTTGTTCTCCCTTTACATGTACAATGCTTGGCTAGGTGTCTTAATTTCTAAAAAATGACACATTTCCCCACTAAATTTAATGACTAATTTAATAATTAAATCCAAAATTTAAAATTAGATACTAAAATTGTTATTGATTTTATTTACAAATTTGATTAATTATTTCAATCACATATTTGGTCATTGATTTTAATCATAGATTCAATCACTGGTTTAATCACAAAATTGGTCATTAATTTTGATCACAAAATCACTTATTAACTTTATCATAGATTCATTCATTAATTTAAATCACAAATTTAATCACTTATTTTGATCATTGATTTTGATTACAAATTCAGCCCTCATTTATTAATTAATTTTTCTCACTAATTTTGTCACAAATTGGTCATTGACTTTGGTTATTAATTTCAGTCACTAAAATGATCATTATAAATCAGTAATTAAAGAAAGAGTAACTGGCATCTGTTAATCACTAAATTGGACACTATTTAACTAGCAACCAATGTTGTCAAGTGGCATCAAGAGGGGGGTGAATTGATGCAATAAAAATTAAAACTTTAAACGTCTTTCAATTCAAATTTTAACCCTCTTGAATTAATTAGTCTAGCAGATATTTTATAAAGCGCAACGGAAAAATTAAAAGATAAGGGAAAGAAAGAGAAACACTAGGAATTTATACTGGTTCGGGTTAAATCCTTAACCCTACATCCAGTTCCCAATCACCTCAACCTGAGATGATCACACACTCTTATATCTTTAATTTATCAGAATTTTTACAACCACTAATCACAAGTGAAACATGCAAAAATAGAGAAATTAAATATCACCTCACAATCTCTTGAAACCCACAAGAGATTACCACACATTCCTTGAATCCCACAAGGAATGAAACACCTTCCTTGAATCACACAAGGAATGAAAAAACATCTCCTCTAAACAGCCTTAGAGGATGAACATAAACAAGAAAAATATCACCTGTGAGTGAAGCTGTCAAATTGTAGCACCGGCTCTGCTCAGAATCTCCTCAAGATTTTTCTCAGAAAGATAATTGCACAGAAAATATATTCTCACTTTCAAAACATGAAATTTCGTGGCTCAAGATATTCAGAAAAAGTGTGAAACTTTTCAGAAAATGTGTCAAAGAGTGTATTATGAGAGGTATCTTGAAAACCCTTATATGCTTATTAAATAACCAAAAATTCTCAAATAAAATATTTTTTTTATTTTAATTCGAAATCACACTTTTTACTCTATTAAGAGACTCTCCAACGTTCAAAAAATAAGTATCAAGATACTCCTTTATTTTCGGAGAATTTTTCGCAACGAATATTTTTCAAAAATCTTCGAACATAATCGATTACGTTATGGACATAATCGATTATGACAGTGCTCTGAACTCTTTCAAAAAAGTAACTAATCGATTAGATAATCGATTATCACAGTGACAAATCTTTATTCAAAAGCACCTAATCTATTACATAATCGATTATTCCATAGAGAAATACTTTCAGTTTCAAAATAAATAATCGATTACTTAATCGATTATTCCAGTGGCAAAATTATTCTTAAAAATTTCCAGAAACATAATCGATTATGTTCTACTTATAATCGATTATGACAGTGAGTTTTATGGTTTGTTTTAGAAAACAATTTTCTTGAGAAAACACTCTGAGCTGAGTGATGATTACCTTTTGATATCATTCACTTCTAACTATCAACTAAGTCTTCTGTGTCTTGTAAGTCTTTGAGCTTGCTTCCAACTTGAGTTTTCTTGAGTTATCTTTGATGTCTTGATTCTTGATATTCTTGATCATTATTAAAATACATGAATTACTTGTATAGAGTTGTCCAATTTTCAAAGAGTGATAACAACCCATTTATGTTTAGTAACAAAATGTTAATAACAATTTAATGTTGCTCTTATAATGTATTTAGGTCATGATTGAAAAAGTTTGTATTATTTTAATGAATTAAATAAGTTTCAATCTATTAAAATGGTCTTCTTGTCACTAGATTACAAGGAACAATATTTTAATTAATTAAAATTAAATTTTAATAAATTTATTTCATTAAAACCTTCTACTCCTTAAACTTGGCTTATTTAAATTCATTGAAATAGATTTTAATTACTTAAAATTATAGAGTATAATATTCTCAATTCAATTTAATTTTGTTTTAATTTATTATAAAATTTAAATTGAATCAATATTTTTCTATTCAATTTGGATCTTGAGATTTTTATTATTATAAAATTATTAAACATTTTTTTATAAGTAATTTATTATAAATTTTTTTCAAATAAAGACATGTAAATTTAATTTTTTATTATTTTTGTTATATTTATAATTTCAAATTTCACTTATATTCATAACTAAATACGTAATCTTGTGGTAGAAATTATAATATAAATTTATTATGATATTTTGATAAGTATAGTTATATTATAAGTAACATACAATTAAATTATAAAATAATTTTCAAGAGACTTATTAATTTATGTTTTTTAGTTACTAATAAACTCTAAACATATAAAATTATATTTAAATACAATAAAAAAATATGAAAAGTAAATACGAAAAATCTACAAAAAAATTTTGGTTTTGTTCGATTTTTAGTTTTTGATATTTTTTTTAAATCAATTTGGTTTTGAACATCCTACTATAAAATAATCAAACTCTATTTTCTATTTTAATAGATTAAAATAAAATTTAATTCATTAGAATTTGTAACTATATATGCAAGATTGTTCATTGGAACTTTTATGTAATCAATTCCAAAAGGTTGTTAACAGGGTTATATTTTATAGAATTTCACAAGTGGTGGTAGGAGATCTTGTAAGAGGGTTATATTTTATAGAATTTCACAAGTGGTGGTAGGAGATCTTGTAGGATTTAAGATCTTGTTGTTTTTGTTGTATTTTTTTTTTTTTTAATATGGAGGAATCCTTAAAAAATTAATAAATTAGTAGATTGGCTTAATCAATGCGATTTGGCAACAAGATGCATCTCTCTTTTGATAGTAAATGAGTATAATTCTTGGTATCTTTCTTCTTTCTATCTCTTGCATATTATCTTTGTCTTGTATCATTTGTTCATTCTCTTGAATGGGTAAAGAACATTAATATTAACATTTATTAAAATTAAAATTTGATTTTAAAGTTTTATATCTTGATTTAAAGAAAGTTATTAATTGATTTGTGAAAAAAATTCAAAATTTTCTAGCATTACTATTTAGGTCATTAGTTTTATCTTGTTTTAATTTTCTAACAATCTCCCATTTTTTTATGACAATAAATAATGTAATTTTTGTGATACAAAAAATAAAATGCAGATATCATATCAACTTATTGTCGTAATTATATAAGAGCATTTCAGGAAGAAAAAAAAGCAACGAAATGCACTTATAATTCAGATATTATTAATGTAAAAGATAATTTATAATAACTCGCTCAAGAGAGCATGAAGTTATCTTGTATATGAAGTGATGGCTAGTATCTCAACTTCTTCCATAATAGCTAGACCAATAACTTCTCATTACTTCTTTGTTAGTGCCTTGTTCTTTCTCCAAGACGAAGAAAGATTTGTCTGTCACATCCTAGCCCTCATAGCCCTCATAGTAGTAGTTCTTCACAAGGTTGCATTCTATGCTATTTGCAATTTCCTTTTGGTTGACCACTAATTCTCATCCAATTAGCTTTGACTTGATTGTATGCTTCGTCACATCATAGCATTGTGCCGAAACATCTTGATGGGCTTAGGAAATACAATTGATGGCCTTAGAATAACTTCAAAATATCAATGTGTTTGAAGGCCTTAAACAACTTGACACCACAAACTTTTAGATTAGCTAGATCTATCAAATATTTATTGAGTTGGATAGGTTCCTCAAAAGTCCTTTTTATGGTGGCAAGCATGTAAGTTGCCTTAACCATGCTTAAGAGGTTGAAAGGTAAAAACTTTGAGAGAAAGAGAGTTACGAGTGCATGAGCTTAAGAGAGAGCAAGAGATTGATTGTAGAGTGCTTAAGACCTAGTAACATTCTACTTTTATACTTTAGAAAAGTGAGAAATGTTTGATTTTTTTTTTTAAGAAGTTCATATGAAGTAATTGTTAAAATTAGTTTAATTAATATTCTATTTAACACCCAAAAATATTTTGATAAGTTACTCTCATTTAGCATGGTCCTTTTGTATGAGTGTCACACCTTTCAAGTTCTTTCAAGGACTTGTTTTCCTTTTTAAAACACTAGTTTGTTGAGGTGTTGTGAGACATGTCATATTCTTCGGAACAAGTTTTTAAAGATTTATTTTCAAATTCACCACCATGATCAGTTCTCAAGGATTTTATTATTAATTCTTTTTTATTTTGAATCACCTTGGCAAATTTTCTAAAATCCCCCTCTTCTTATTTCAATAACTCAAGCTCAAGCTTTCTTAGTTTACCAAATAGAGAGTTACTATGTTCATGGAGGTAAGATCTTTGTGTTAGCATTTTTATGGGTCACATATTTATTATTTAAATGTGTTAAAGTCATTATTTAATTTGCCAAAATTATAAAGTGATCTACTTAATATTAAGTTTATGGCTAAGGGCATAATTGTCATGAAAAACTATTGTGTAGATACTTAAGTAATATTATGTTTTTGATGAGGAGTCAAATTTAGAATAATTAAAAATATGTTACGTAGGGTTATAGTCCCCAGTGAAGAGAGAAAATACAAACATACAATTTTCTATTTTTCTTGTCATCCCCATCAGACGAGAAAAACCTAGAAGAAAAACATATGACTCTCTTCATTTGGAAGACCATACACACCCACGGTCACAGATCATTTTTTTCACTCTCCCAGTGACGGCAAATTCAGGTACACTTCCGCTTTACTTTCATCATGAATGAGGTATGGGTTTATAAAGATTAATTCATAATTATGCTATAACTTTGGTTTTATTTGAATAAGCATAATTATTAATGGTAAAGAAAATCCCAACACTTTGGACTCTAGAATTGTTGTAATCTTAGGCTGCCAAGTTTTGTTTTGTGATTCGAGAACCCTGATGCTAAGTTCTTCTATATCAAATTTCTTTCCTAAGGCCACAAGATGATTTATAATGTGAGTAAATACTTTTTGTACTTCATATATGTTTTTCCCTTAAAGCATCTTGAATATCTCATATTCTTGAAGCATCTTGAACATCTCACTTGAAGTGTTCTTTCTTACTCTTTTCACATCTTCTGTTCCTTCATGAGTTACTTTAAGGACATCCCTCATTTCTTTAGTGTTATTACAAATGGACACCCTAAAGAATTCATCAAGCGTTAATGTAGAGGGTATAATGTTCTTTGCCCTTACATCATATTTTCTCTTTTTCTTCCATATCCAACTTGAAAAATCTTTTGCTACCTACATGGTTTCAATGGTTTGGACAAGAATATATGAACCATCAACCACAATATCCCATACTCGATTATCCAATAATTTAAGAAAGATCTTTATGTCGATTTTCCAAAAAGGATAGTTTTCACCAACAAATAAATATGGTCTATTAATAAAGGCACTTTCAGTAAAAGTTTGGTTTTGTCTAGCCATTTTTAGGATTTTTTTGCTTTTGAAAGACTATCAAGAACCATCTCTAATGCCAATTGTTAGAATAATAGGTTGTGTAAAGCCAAGAAGGGGTGAATTGGGTTTTTTAACTTAAAAACTTGAAGTAACTCCTTCTTGAATCACTTGTTAATGAAGAAAAAAATCTTATAAAAAATGAAATATATTCAAGATATATGAAAAATATAAACGTAAAGAGGAAAAAGATTCACAAGAGTGTTTTAAACTAGTTCGAATAAAAAAGATTCTACATCTAATATCAATCAACTCAACCTTAAAGTAATTGTTTCCAATATCTTCAAAATGTATTGATTACAGTCACACTTAGTCACACTTTGCTGACACATGCAATCACATTCTAAATAATGACTCTAACTCTCTTGAACAACCTTCGAGGAAAACTATAGAAACATATTAAGAAAACACATCAATAGGATATAATTTTTATAACAATAAAAAAAATCACCTTTAGTGATTGATATTAAAATTCATGAATATTATTAAGAAAAAATTACTTTTCACTTTGCCTCTTGATGATCTCTTTGAAATAACGAAAACATACGAAAATTCTTTTGCAATACTTATTGAAAATGTTATTACAAAGTATGGAACTTTTTTTATAAAGTTAGATACTAGAAAAGATTATTATTTTTTTAGGTGATGAATTATTTAAAATAGATTTTGAACTGATATAATTGATTAAGTATAATGATAATCGATTATAATATATTATAGTGAGTTAGAAAACACTACCCTAATCGATTATTATATAGTTTAATCAATTATTCCAAACAATTTAAAAAAATGAATAATCAATTATTTAAAGTGTTAATTGATTATATTATTCCTAAAACATAACTGAAACAGTTTAATAGATTATTATTTATCTTAATCAATGATTACTGAAAGCATTTTGAAATTTATGTAAAACAATCGATTATTGTGAAATATAATCAATTAAAACAAAATAAATATTTTTAAAATTATTTAAATTTAATCGGTTAAAACTAATGATAATCAATTAATATGTTTGTTTGAAAATTTTAAAAAAAATGATTATTTAAAAATAATGTGTGATTAAGTAAAATTAATATGACTTACCTTAGATGCAAAGCACACATACATTTAATATACATTTTAATTAGTTCATTGATAATTTTTTTTTTAATTTATATTTTTATCTTAAATAATATTAACTAGTAATAAGAGTGTTTTAATGTAAAATAGGAAAAAATAAATATCAACCTTTTAAAGTTAATATATATTAATTGAAAATATTTAGATTTTTGATAATTTAATTTTAAGTTAATTTAATTAAGGTATGGAGATTTAAGTAATTATATTAATTAATCTATATTTTATATATTTATGAGGTTTAATTTTTTTTCATCAAAAACTAAAAAATTAAAATTACAAAATTTAGTGAACAATTTAGTTATTGATTCCAAATTTTAAAATTAGTCATTGATTTGATTACTAATTAGATCACTAGTTCAGTCACTAGTTTAGTCATATGATTTGATCACTGATTTAGTCACTTATTTAGTCACTAATTCAATTGTTCATTCAATAATTAATTTGCTCAATATTTTAGTTACTATTTTGATTATCAATTAATTTTGATAATTTAATAACTAAATTCAATCACATTTTATTATTTTGTTGTAAAGTCTACGAGTACACTATATTTGTTTTAAAAAAATCATTTTAACTCCTCCCAGTTAAATGCTAATTATTCTTTTAATCACTAAGTCATTCCTTATTTTCCGAGTATAGAAAGTCATTATTGGCTTACAAGCAATGTTTGTAGAAAGATTATAGTGATAAATTTTCAAAGAAAGAATATACGTATTACACTAGAAAATTAAAAGGAAATTTTTTTAAAACATATTATTTTCTCTCAAGAAAGTTTCTCTAATAGATAATGTATGAAATTTACGAAAAATGCACATAAGTTTTTTATACATGCAAAAAATAACATATTACATAGTTACTTCTTCATTTTTTGTGAAGCTCATCCTTCTTTAAGAAACTTTGAACTTGTAGTTTTTGTTGATATAGGTACAACTTTATCATTATCAAACATCGTTAAACCATTTTAGCATGAGAGACACATAACATGGATATCTCCATTAAAACATATATGTATCCATTGTGATGCTTAAATATTCTTTTACAAAGCCTTATACTTGAATGCTTTTTTTCCATACTCAAAATTATATTAGTTGACTTTTGCATATTTGTATCAACTTTAATTTGGTGCAACATAGTTGATTTTTAATTTTCATATAAAGGTCTAATGTTTAACAAAAATAAATTTTAAGTCTAACTCAACCTTATAAAACAAGCTCATAAGATGAGGTTTGTGAGGATCCGATATTAGATATATCCTAAGCTCACTTACTTAGAAAGAGGAGAGATTATAAGTAGCCTATTTAACCCTATTCTCTCATTTTCACTTTTGTTTTTAGAAAATCCTAATTTTTCTTCTCTCTAATCTCTCTAAACTTCTCTCAAATTTCTCTCAATTCTTTTCCAAAATTCTCCTTCAATTCTTATCTCTTGAAAATTTGAGAATACCAAAGGAAAGAACATGAAGAATAGATTAATTCTATCCGAATAGAATTTCGTTTTGAGATCCTTTAAAGGTAAGGGAAGTTAATTAAGTAAAAGATTGGATGATTTGTTGATGTGCTTTTATGAGAAATTTGTGAGAATTATATGATTTTTAAATGTGAAATTGTGAATTGAGTTTCGTTCTAAGATTGTGATCCTATTTTAGCTTGTTTTTATTTATAATTTCAAAAAGTGATTTGTATGAAAGTTATAAGACTAAATGTTATTTAACTAATGGCTTTTGTTTCACGTAAAAAGGATGTATAATTCAAGATATGATTTTTTTTCATAATTAAAGGTCAAGCAGTTAAGAAATTTATTCGCTTTAAAATTATGAACCCCTTTTGAAATGTTTTTGTTATGAATTTGAGAAAGTTTCCTTCATAAAATTTTTAGCCCTGGATGTTAATTAATCCATGGTTTTTATTTCACATGAAAATAATGTGTAAAACTTAAGATATTAATTTTTTTAGTGATTAAATGTCATGCTGCAAGGATGAGCGAAATGTTTTCGAAGTTATTTTTACTTGAGCGAAATTTTATTATTTTTGGATAATTATTCATGTTCTAATTTGTATCAAAAGAGTTTATATATGTGAATTATGATAAAATATTATAAGATATTTATTGTATAATTAAACTATTGAGTTATGTGATGTGATGATGTATTGTGATTGGAATTGGATTGTGAAATGAGATTGGTGGTAATGATGTGAATTTTGTTTTGTGAATTGTGACTGGGGTTACAAGGAATTGCGATGACAAAGGTGACAAGGAATTGTGATGACAAACGTGCCAAGAAATTGGAATGATGTCAAGGACATTGTGATGGAAGGGAGTCAAAGGAAATGAAAATGACATTGATTGATGTTAATGAGATTGGTTTGATATGTTGTATAATTTTTTTATTGGTTGTGTGCTTTTTGTGTGTGTAAGCCAAATAGTTACCACAGAGTACTATTTGGTATAACTTTAGTATATATATGAAAATTTAAAGATACTAGATGGGGTATCCAGACTTCTAATGGTGTTTTAGTCATGTAGACAAGAGTACCATGTGGTGAAAGGTCGATGGAGACTTCTACTGTATTTATCACTAGGTGGATTGAGCCATCAATTATTTGATGTGTGTGAAGGGGTTACCTTGACGTGTCAATACTAGAAAAAGTGAATAAGCATGAAAATTCAGAGGTGAAAAAGATTCTTAGGGTTCATCTATGGTCTAATAACCAAGAAAACATGTTTAGCTACTAGCTTCAGAGGTCAAGAGTTTAATATAATTTTACGAAAGAGTTTGTTTAGAATATTAGGTGTATGTGAATGAGTAAGTGGGATGGATGTATATGTTGAGTACGACTATATTTGTTTGAATACCTAAATGTATTTAGATTGTGAGGATGAATTTATGAATTATATATATTTTGATTGGTTTTGTTCATATTAGTTTACCCTTACGGTTTCTATTTGTGGTTTTGTTGATACTACAATAATTGTGTCATTACACGGGAGCAGACAACAATGCAGGTGAAAGTTAAACAATAGTTTCAAGTTTTGTTTAAAGGAGAATTAGTTTTGTGCGAATAAATAATTTTACAACTTTCAATTTATTATGATTTTTTGTAAGGATTTTTTATTTTGAAGTGATAAACCTTATTTGGATAAATGAATATTTTGTATTTGAACATTTAATGTTTTATGATATTTTGGAGATTATTGATAATGTATAGGTAGACTTTTATTCCGTTATAGATGCAAAATAGGTATTTTGTTTTTTCGTTACAAGGTTTGCACCCACTTTATATACATTAATTTGGTCATATCACTAATGTAAGACTAGACATTTGTGGAACAAGACAGTTGTAGGACTAATTTGTAGGAGTAGACATTTGTAGGTGGTGCGATAACGACCCAATAAGGGGTGGATAGACTCAACAATCTTGTTAGGATATGTTCTGATATCATAAAGAAGTGAATTTTAAGTTAACTTAACCTCATAAAACCGACTTATGAGGTAAAGATTGCATCCACTTTATATATTTTAATTTGGTCATATTATTAGGCGATGTGAGATCTCTAACAATATTTGTTAGACATTCTTATTAACATATAAACTATTGGATGTTGCTTAATATATTTGTTAGACATTTTGATACATCCATAAATTTATTTATACAATTAATTTTATTTAAAAATAATTTTATTAATTCTTAATTAAAAATATTAATTTTTAAAACTTAATTTTATTTCTTATCACCAAAACTTTAAAAATGTGTAACTTATTTGATAATTTAGTTTTAACACTAATTGGACGCTACATGTTTATTATTAAACATATCAATTTTTCTGAATATGTAATTCTTTGTTGCATTAAATCGGTAAGTCATAACTTAATCACTAAATACATATAATCATATAATCTAATTAACTAGGTACTAAATCGTCTAATTCTATACATATGAGTTATTAACGATCTTAAACAAGAAAATATAAATATAATAGATGATAAAAAATATAAAAGGAAAAAAAATAGAGTATTTTATATATTATACTAACAAATATTTGTTAATAAATTATGACTATGACTAAAATAGTATGAAGTATTGGAGTGATTATTTTTTATAAAAAAATTTTAAAAAAAATCACTTTTTTAAATCTATACTCTTACGAGAAATAAGAAATCATTAAAAAGAAAAGGTTTTTTCTTCCCTAAGTATCTTCTCACGCAACATAACACCTAAATTCAATAGTTGTAAATTTCGAGCAAGACAACATGCAATCTCGTAATAAAAATGTTATATAGCTAAGACATAATTGAATGAAAATAATATAGGAAATGATAAAATATAGGTCCATTAGGAAGAGCATATTAACAATCATATTACTAAAAATATTACATAGGATTTATAGGTACATACAAGCAAAGAAAAAATTATATCGTGGATGAGGTATGCAACAGCGCATGCTGAAGAAAATTGAATAAACTGTAAAGGCATTCATTCTATTGCATAAGTTTGACTCCCATAAAAAGTTCTGACCAAGATATGGTGCACTATCTGTTCGACCTATTACTGGTTCAACAATATTCTTGACGTTAATACGAGCAATAGAATGTTAATTCATTGATCAGTAAAAGATTTGTTGCATACTATATATTATTAACCCCTTCAAATAGTAGCAACCGTAACAACTTTTAGTAGTCAGTAAACATACGACTTCCAAATCAATTGCAAGCATCACAACACACCTGATATTGACATCAAATCAGTTAACCTCTATATAGACTGACATGAAAAAAAAAAAAATATATATATATATATATATATATATAACATTGCTGTAATTAGCTTTTGTAAATAAAAGTTTGTCGTTACCGATCGTCTTAAAATAGCCAAAAGGTATGTTCAAATCGTATACAAACAAAAATAAAGTTCAACGGGTGCAAATCCCTAACACGTCCATAAATTTGAAAATTAAATATTGTTTTACAAGTTTACAAAAGGGATGGTAGAGAACATAATGCACTACCACCGGCTGTAATTCCTACCAAGCCCATCATTACTAGAGTTACCAAACCTTGATGCTGAAAATCTATGATGATTTGACCAGGCTGAACTTTGGGACATAGGGATTCCATCATTACCATTCCATACCTTGGACGGTTTATAACTTGAACTATGACTTCCACTACCAAAGGAATGAATTTTAGTGTTTCGGGAAGATGGTGACCCAAAAATCTTATAACTGCTCCTTGTGGCCATGGGAGGAAAGAATTCTTCTTCAGGATACTCTGTCGTCCAGCCACCTCTACTCTTGGATTTCTTGGGAGTTGTATAGTCTTTTTGTTCCAAAGGATGCCCCGTTGTCCAGCCACCTCTACTCTTGGATTTCTTTGGAGTTGTAAAACCCCTTTCTTCAGTAGGATGTTCCTCCATCCAGCGACCTCTATTCTTTGTTTTCTTGGGAGTAGAATAGCCTTCTCTTTCATCTGTAGAAGACCGTTTCTTTCTACGAGCTACACCCATATCATTAGGTGCTGATTTATTTCCCATGTAATCATTTTCTCTATGAAATCTTTTATTGTTTGATCGTGACTTTGTTGAGTCACGATTCCTCTTCCCTGCCTGTGGAGGAAAGCACAGCAGCCAAAATTTACTCTAAGCCACAAGAGACTCAAACTAATAAACAGAAAAGGTACAGCTGTAATAATTTAAAGTAACAACAGTCGGTCAATAAATATCCTGAAATGTACCTTAACAGAACTTGTGCACTCCCCCGCAAAATGCCCTTCTTCACCACATTTGAAGCATGAGCTAGGTGTGGCTCCATTTGCAATCTCATCCCGTGACCTTAAAGATATCTGCATCAATTAACATTTAAATTTATATATGTTAGCTCTAATCTTGAAATTCAAGGACATGAAAATCTTTAATGTTTACAAATAAAAAATGACAATTCTAATAAGACCACAGAAAAATGCATGAGCTAATGACAACAATCCCCTAAATGTTCTTCAAGATAACTTTGAGGAACCTGTAGATTTAACTATTGTTTGATAAAGCTCAGCAGCCAAAATTCTTATTCTAAGCCACAAGAAACTCAGACCGACAATAAAAAGAAAAGGTAAACAGTTGTAATAATTTAAAGTATTAATAGTCAGTCAATAAATATCCTGAAATGTACCTTAACAGAACTTGTGCACTCTCGGGCAAAATGTCCTTCTTCACCACATTTGTAGCATGAACTAGGCGTAGCTCCATTTGCAATTTCATCCCGCAACCTTGAACATGCCTGCATCAATTAACACTTAAATTAAATTTATACATACTAGCTCTAATCTTAAGTTTCAACACCTGAACAACTGTAATGTTTAAAAAAGAAAATTGACAGTTTTAATAAAACAACAGAAAAATGACATTCAGGTAACTGAAGATTTAACCTCTGTTTGATAAAGTTATTGTACCACAGATCTTAAGAGAAGGTGATAAACAGCAGTAACAAATAATACCATCAAAACATAAAGGTAAAAGATGTTCCTATTTTTCTGTTGCTAATCTTAAAGTACCTTGAATGCTAGCATGTTATTTTGGGACCTATTCTTGTACACTCCAGGTATAGACACTGTTTAGTAAATATCAGAATGGAATATTTTGTGGTGATTATAAGGTGCGGTGTGAGTGTGTGATGTTCCATCTGTTTATTTTATAGTAAATATCTAATTGCAAGACTTGTGGTAGCTTTTTCTAATCTTCCATTTCCTGAGCTCTGCAGAGAGCTTAAATCCAGGAGCCGTTGCTGCTTAAATGGCACATACAGAACATAAAATCATTTATTTGTAACTTCAACATTCGTCTATTACCTAGTGATTTAGCTTAAGAATTTAGTCCTCTTTCTCTTTGGTGACATAGGCATAAGAATTGCAATTAAAAGAATGTAAGGCCAACTTCAGATTTTGCAGGGAATTAAGGAAGTTCAAAAAGGTTATCATTAATGTTTTAGGTTTGGAACAGTGATTCATTTCCTTCATATAGTGTCTTTTGGTGGTGATCTAATCTTCATTGCATACATGTTACAAGCAATTTCAAAACTAATGATTGAAATATTTTCAGGCCATTTTAACTTTCTTTTTAATTTTATGCACATTTATGTCCTTTAAAAAAAAATTAATATTGCAAACATTCTAGCAGGTCTAGTATGAAAAAGATGACACAATCAAAAAGAAAGAAACAATCAAACAAATCCCCCCTATTAAGAGAGTCACACAAGAAGAATAGTGTAGATTATGAATGAGGGGTACATATAATATAAGACAATACCAATAAGTCATTAAATAAAACTTACCAAACCTGTATGACCCAACTGACCACATTTGTAACAAGAAACTTCTCCTGGTGTTGCATCATCAGAATTGACACAGCACAAGTGGCCAAGTCTCTTGCAGACATAGCATTGAATTTCCTAATAAAACAGAAGAAAGAGGCAATCAGTCAGTGACTTAGCAATTCACATATAATGCAAATCACTTATTTTAAGCAAATTGAACCAATACATTCCCAAAATTTGCAGTAGCACAACCTCGAGATCATTTAGTGAATAATCATTCCTGCATCCAAACATATCATGCCCAGAATTTCCACACTTTAAGCAAATTGCAACGCTTTTAGGAGTATTTATGTGCTTCTCGGGACAGTCAATAGCGCGGTGACCACCTTTCTTGCAGATAAAACAATCTTGTGCCTGCAGGAGCATAATGCAAATAAATAACCTTCATATACCAATAAAAAGATGAAATATTGGTAATAAGAGATACCTTATTGCATTGTTTTGCATTGTGTCCGAAACCACCACAAACATAGCATGGCTTCTTCCGCTTCGCCGCAGAACAGTTCACAGCAGCATGACCTTCCTCACCACAATTGAAACATGCTCCCCAACTACTATCTGGTGGATCAAAATATCTAGGACGCCGCTGATAGAACATAAACACAGAGAAATGATATACCCAGTTACCCCTTCCTCTTGGACAGTATTATTTTCAAAATGTCATTTCATATTAAAGATTTCAACTCACAAGCAGCTTTCGTAAAACCATATTGTCACCTATCTGAACTGCACTTCCTTCCACAGACTCATGATTTTCAGTAGCTTTGATTGTCTCAGTCATCTCTTGTTCTTCAGCTATAGCAACCTACAGAAAAAATAAAACAAAAATTATTTTTTCCAAACAAACACTACCATAAACTTTATCCAATGGAGAATTTGAATTTGACTCTATTTCATAAAGAAGATTATATTTTAGGCAAGGTTTCAAAAATGAGTCCGCAACAGCAATTTTGACTGCATTATCAATTTTGACTGCAATATCAAGGTTTCAGTGGTCTCCATGACCACAGTTCTGCATTTGCTAATATTTCCCACAATTACAAGATCAGTGACAAAGCCGCAACCACATCCATTAACCGCAATTTAAAACCTCTATTTCAAGTTAAATAGATTAACAATACATCTAATTAAAGACTTTTGCTGGTAAATGTTGCATTTTTTAAAATAAAATCTTCATTTTTGTGTTCCACTTTAATCAGTTAAAAAGAATCTATTTGAATAAAACAATGTATTAATCATAAGGGAATGTATAGGTTAGTCTAGATTAAACCAAAAGGGAGTTCAACTCTACATGAAAATAACAAATAACAAATAGAGTAAAAGAACACACAAGTTTTCTTATTATTCAAATAAGACTCACACTTTGATCCCCAGCCTCAACCTTCAACTTAGTTGTTTTCTTCTTCTCCATCACTTCAGAATCGGCGATTGCGCTGGACGGATCCGAAACACCATCGTTTTGGGCCACAGCCAGTTCAGGTGTCTGTGAAGACGAAACATTGTCGTTTGGGGCGACTCTTTTGGCTGCGCGCATTTGCATGGCTTTTTCCACGATCTTAAGGCTGAGATCTTGGTTGGCTTCGTCGTCGTCGTCGCTGCTGAAGACGAGTGACGGCGTGCAAGCGCCATCGTGTATGCCGTGCTCCTCTATTGCCTTCGCGTTGGGCTTCTCTTTGCGCCCCATTCTCTGCTATTGCAACTTCAGAGTCTGAGGATGCAAACCCTAATAACGGAGGATTTCGATTTTGAGAACTAGTAGAAGGCAGAGTTTGAAAAGTAAATATAAGAAATAAGGTGAATCTTTCTGTCCTTAATATGTTCAATTTTCTTTTTTATCAGACAATATAATAAATAGATAATAAAATAATTTTTAAAAACAAATTTTGTTTTTCTTATCTTTTAAATAAATTTTTACAAATAATCGTTAAAATATAAATTAGTTTATATAATACTACGAAAATATAGGCAGCATGAACCTATTTATTAGACTAATTTATTTAAATGAATTAAAACTAAATATATATACAATATTAATATTAATAATAATAATAATAATAATAATAATAATAATAATTCACTTTTAACATATTTATAAATACTACATATTATTAATAAGACATAGTAATAAATATCTATAATTTATTTTTAAAATATTAACAATAAATAATTATTAATAAAAATGTTTAATAAATTATATAACAATTTTAATAAATATTATATATATAATATTCGGTGTTTCATATTTTTATTTATTTTTATATACAGTAAAAATTATTTATTTAAATTATATAATATTTTTCACTTATTTTATAATTTAATATTTAAATTATATAGCATGGATGTATTTGCCTCTGTTCTGTTGGTATAATAAGTTAAAATTTCATATGTAAATTCCTTTTAATTATATATTTACAAAATTTAATTTATTATATAAAAATAATTTAATTAAGTTATTATTTTTATTCAAGTTTAATTTTATATAAATAATGAAGTATTAGATTTTTTTTATTTATTTTAGATTTTTAATTTCTAACTTTTTTTTTTAGAGATGTGAAAAAGTTTAAAAATACTTTGAAAATTTAAATAAAATCTTTAATATAATATTTAAAGATAAAATATAATATATTTATTTTAAAATAATCATTAAATTTTTAATAAAATTTTGTTAATATAATAATTAAAATAAAGTATAATATATTTTATTTTGAGATAACTCTAAATTTTTTAGATTTTGTTCATATAATAATTTCGATAAAGTATAATTTATTATATATTATTTATAAGATCTTAGGGACCATTCCTAAATTTCAATTAGGTTTAATTGTATTATTGGTGATATTTTAGTTTTGGTTGAAACTTTTATAATGAACTTTTTTTTATAATAATAAAAAGGTATTAGATAATGAAGTTCAAATTATTTTGTTCATTTTAAAAGATATTTATTGGATAGAGATTTTTTTTTTCTTTAAATAAGTTGTTTTCAAATTTTATTATTGATTTATTATTCATAACTTATAAATATTAATATCCAATGATATTTTATTTTTATATTTTTTTAAGTCTTATTTAGAGAAATTATTTATATAAATCATTTTATTTTTTATTTATTTTTTATTTTTTTTATTTATTACATAAAATTATTTTGAAAAAGAAGATCTCATATTTTTTATTATGCTACCTTTCTTTAATAAATTAAAATTTAATATTTAAATTAATTTTAATTATATATATATATATTATTTCTGAGTTTTATTATATAAATCAAATATTATAAATCAAATAAAAATATAAGATATATTATATATATATATATATAAAATAAATCATTAATCATGATTTTATAATTATATTTTTTTTAATCGAGAGAATAAATAAATACTAGAATTTGAATTTATTTTAAAAGAAAAATATAATTCTATATATAATATGAGAATAATTTGATTAAATATATTTTTTATTGTAACTTGTATTAAAATTATATTATAATAAAAGAAATTTGTATAAACGGTAAAAAAAAATAGTGTGAATTGATACTTATACGTTTGCAAGGATTAAAAATTATTAATTAAATGTTTATATTAGTTTTTGAAGAAAAGATAAAAAAGAAAAATTTAACCAATAAAACCAATTAAAGATAAGAAGAAAAAAAGGATGTCACGAAATTTATACCAATTAATTCAAAGACATATATCTAATTAGTTAAATTACATTATGTATTAAGAATTCATAAGAACCTTAATTGTTAAACCATCAATATAAGAAAATACCATATTGGATTTTGTATTTGCAAGATCAACAACTTAGAATTATTCTTGATCATCCTAATCAAACCCCTTACAAACAAAAATAAAATTGAAAAACAAATATAAAATATAATTTATGATTTATGGAGAACAAAACAATAGTTTTGAAATTTTTACAATAAAAGCACACCTTTTTACAAGCTCAAATTATCTTTATAAATGATGGGAAAAATGTTTGTAAAACATATGTATCAATTCTCAAACGAGTTATAATTAATTTATAAATATCAATGCAATTAAAGAATCAATTTTAATTAATAAAATTAGTAAGAGGTGAAGACTTATGGAAAATTAATTTTAATATGTTAAAATGACTTAAATAGACATTATTAAGTGTTTTTAATATATTAAAATTGTAAATTAATGAGTCAATTTAGAAAATTTCATTTTAAAAAAATCTCTTAAATAAAATCAAGAGTTTTAGTCTATTAAAAAAAATTCTAAATTTTTTTTTCTTATCTAATAAACTTTTTAACCAAATAACAGAATTCTTTTAAATCAGGTAAGTTCAAGAAATATAATTAGAAATTCATAATCTAAATACATTTGATCAATAGAAAGTATATATGTTAGCTTTTTTCAATAAACTTAAGCTAAGAACACTTCATTTCAATGAGTTGGAATCATCAAGTCACCAATACAACAACATCATCATCAAATTAAATCAAACTGGTATTAGCAAAACAAAAACCAAGCCCTTTCTCCTCCTTTGACATTATCAAATACAATAAGGCATAAAAACTAACTCACAAAAACATCAAATTAAACAACTTTCAACAAAGACAAAAACAACAAGTAATCCAAACAAGTCTTAAATAATGAAAAACTCAAAATATTAGATTGTATTGGACCAAATCCGCTGAGTACTTTGTCCAAAAAAATTGAAATTTCGTCTCTAGAATAAATTCGCTCAACGAATTAAAATTTCCCTAAGCACATCTTTTTTTTCTAAACATAAAAGTCGCTCAATGGAACCCAAATCTATTGAGCAAATTTTAGAAAAAAAGAATATCATTGTTATTCATTGGGGTGTTCAGAACCGAACCGACCCAAAAAAAAAACCGAAAACTGATCCAAAAAACCGCAAACCGATTAAAACCGCAAATTTTTGGATCACTTTGGATTTTTTTTTCAGAACCGCGCAGTTTGGTTCGGTTTGCAGTTTGACATTTCAAAACCGAACCGAACCGCAATTATTAAATAATATTATATTTATTTTTAATTTTATTTTCTTAAACCCTAAACCAAAACCTAACCTACCGTTGTCTATTACAACTTTCATCTCGTTAGACACATCTTAGGGTTCCAAGGTTCCTTACTTGAAACTTCCTTACTCTGATTTCATTATCTCATCATTAACTCTTATTCAAATCTATCTTCATCACATCATTTCACCCTCTCCATGGTCAATAGAGATTGAAGAATACTTGCAAGACATTGAAAGAATTGAAATGGGTATTTTCATATTCTACCTAAACTTTTTTATTGTCTAATTATTTTTTATCTACTTTTTTAATTCTATTGATTATTATATTTTATATGTTTCTAAAAATTGGTCCAGTCCTACCACTACATGAAGAGAATTCTGATGTTGAGTCTGATTAGTTGCTACAGAAATTAATTTTTATA
>BDMB01000108.1:299497-437710 GCA_016859785.1 Macrotyloma uniflorum
TTGTTATTTTGTTGGTATTAAATTAAAACAATATATGATTTGATGGTTAAAAAGATACATTTCTTCTATTCCATGTTTTTTTTTAATCGATAATGACAAATATATTGATAAAAATTGGTACTAAAAATACAAAAAATAATTATAAAATATAATTGAGCAAAAGTGTGCAAAAAATTAAATAGTAATATTATCATTTTTTGTTTTCAATCCTTTATCTAACCATATGAAATCTAGTCAATGATATAATTTTATTAGTTTATTATTTAAAAAGATAAAAATAGTCAATTATTAATAAAGAAAATAAAATTAAAAATTAAAAAAAAAACCGCAAAAACCGATCCAAACCAAACCGCTAAAATTGGTTTGGTTTGGATTTTTTTTTATTTCAAACCGAACCAAACCGAACCGCAAATAATTTTTATATTTGGTTCGGATAAATTTTAGCGAAAAACCGAACCAAACCGCACCGCAAACACCCCTAGTTATTCATACCCCCATTTTTTTATTTGAACCCCTCAAAGTGATTTTTTTAAATAACATTTTATGATGAGAATTTGGAACTACCTAGAGGGTATAAAAAAAACTACGAAATTTGGACAGTAATATCATTTTGAGTTTAAATGTCGTGTGGATGAGACACAAAGATACACTGGGGTATAGTTCAGGAAGGTTAGATAACTTGGGGGAAATGAAGGATGGTGAAGTGGCCCAACCATTAATGTGCATCATGGGCTTGGACACTGTCATAGGCCTCACACTTCATTCCCGATTGAATCTCTAACTATTTTTTTACCAAAAGGGCTTATGCGCACACGTTGTACCCTTGGAGTATATTGCTAACCGATAGTTATCCACACCAGCGTAAGACCAACATCACTTGAGTGGTAGGGTTGGTAGTGTTTAGGGGGCCTAAAATAATAGTGGAAATTGTGAGAATGGATGAAAGTGAAAGATGAAGAGATTGACTATTTAGAATTTATATTATATTAATTTTAATTTTTGCATGCATGTTTACCAATTGTTTTATTGATGGAGATTCTTTAGATTGAATAAAATTTACTAGTTTTACTTCATCTCATTCTTTATTTTTATCATTCTTTTATTTTATTTCATTTTTATATATTGGGATTACAAATAGGAAGAAACTCACCTTTATATCTAATATTTTCAGGACAAAACAATGACAACTCAATGTCGTAGGGTTAGATTAGTAGATGTATAGTATAACTATAATTTTAACGAGTTGTTTAGAGAATATCAACATGTAGGATTTTATAAATATCTGATAACACCTGGAATGGATGGACCTGATTTTGTTATCTCTGTAGGCGCACGTGTATCATATAGCGTATCTTTTTGTATTAGAGATAACAGAAAGATTAACCATATATTTAATTATGATATATATATATATATATATATAGAGAGAGAGAGAGAGAGAGAGAGAGAAAGAGAGGGAGTGGACGACCTCCTAGACCTCTACATTACCAGTTTCAATTCCATGAACACGATGCAACTAGATTGCCTACATGAGTGATAGGAGAAAGGATGATGGGGGAAGAAGTGATAGTCGATGAGGGGAACATCTCGTTGTTTGACGAGTGGAAGTCTTTGAGGCTCTTTGTGAAGACTTGTCTCCCTAGACACCTATAGAGTATTTATAGTTTAACAGGAATCTGCTTGATGGAATTGCATATATGTAACACTTTTATTTTGAAATGTTTTTCCATCATTTTTGTAAGGAAAATTGTAAATACTATATTGGTTCCTTAAGAATAGTAAAATAGTGATAAGCAAGTGGAACTAAATCAGTAATAAACTAGTCAAAGATTACATGATGAAATGTGCAAATTTTATTTTGAATTTAAAAGTAATTTATTGGATGATGTAATTGTACATGGACACAATTGTTAACTTTTCTAATTTTCATTTTTTAAGTTTTATTCATGGTTAAGATTTCCAAATTTAATAGCTTTGAATAATATTCAATGTATTAAAACAATAAATTTAACTAGGTAAAAGAAAAAAAATCAAATTAAAACTGAATAGACATAAAATTATAACTAGTTAATAAAATTAATATATTAAAACGAGTTTTTAATCTATTAAAATTATTAGAATCTTCAATTTTAAAAAAATTAACAAGTTAAAATAATAAAATAATTTATTAAAATAGAGACTAGATCAATGATAGATGGCTTACATATTCCATTTAAGTGAAATTAATCTATTAAAATAACAAATTAAAAGATTAAATCAAATATCAAAACATAACAACTCTATACGATCATAACAAATATTCAATAGTCTGAGTTCAAGAAATATAATAAAAAATTTCCAATCTAGATGTCCTTAATCAATTCAAAAAATATATACTAACTTTCTTTAATATTTTTGAGTTAAATATACTTCATTTCAAAGAGTTGAAATCATCAAATTATCAATACAATAACATTATTATTAATATATTGAGATATTATGGACTATGTTAGTATAAACTAACATTTTGGTTTGTTACAGTAATTAAATAACTTTCACAACCTAGAATTTAAAAGAATTGAATTGAAACTTTGAAGACAGAAATTATGAAGTGAATAACTTATTGATTGAGCTATTAATAAAACATAATGAATAACAATAAAGAACACCATTGAATA
Organism: Macrotyloma uniflorum; assembly: GCA_016859785.1. Lineage (NCBI taxonomy): Eukaryota > Viridiplantae > Streptophyta > Magnoliopsida > Fabales > Fabaceae > Macrotyloma > Macrotyloma uniflorum. Next base: position 302,155 of record BDMB01000108.1, read on the forward strand.
AAGAAAAAAAAGATCGTGTAAAATTTTATTTCACTAAAAATTAAATGAACAATGATATATATTTATATACCCTTAAAACGCTAAGTACATCATATTTCCGTCTTGAGAATATGAAAGTGTCTAACAAAATTAAGCATGAGAGAAATAATTTTTCATTGAATGTATTATATTAATGTTGAGGATAAATATGATATATTAAACTATTAATGGATGTTGTGCACTTACCTAAGAAAAAGCATATTATTTTCCAAAGTAAATTAGGATCCGAAAATGAGGAGAGAGAAAGAAAGAGTTAAGAAGTCACTCTCGGACATGGACGTGAAGTTAAAGAAGGAAAAGGATTCAATATACATATTTGTTACTTGTTGTAGGTCTAAAAAATATTTACGTGAAATGGTTTTAGGGAGTTTTGATTATAGATAACTGCTCACTTAAGAATAGAAAAATAAAGCAAATAAAAATAATGAAAAAAAAATGTTAAAAAAACATAGCATGATTCTATAAGTTCTTTCAACATCATATCTGTTTTTTCTGGAATCGGATACTTCCAAGATATGGTCTGCTCAAGTCGACTAGTCTTCGACTTCAGATGTTGGCTTCTTGCGTGCTCTTCTCGACGTTGACTCTTTGTCTGTGTTGTCCTCGAGGTTGACTTCTTATCCGTGTACTCTTCGGTCAGACCGGCGGGGGTACCTACGAAGGCGCTCCGACGCTCAAGTCAGTTATATGTTCTCAGTGATTAATTCGCACAGTAAAGTTAATTACCTTTCATTTATTACTCCTATTTATATTGTTGCTTGGGCTGGTCTATTTATTGGGCTGTCTTTTTGGTAATATATTAACAATGGGCCGAGACATCCTCGGCCCATATGATACACTTGCTCCCCAAGCCTCGAGACACTGAAGTACAAGAAAGGTCGTAGAGGATGAAAGGACAGGGCGAAGACACTTCGGTATAAGATTTTGCTATAGATTGTCCTTCAAGCTTCTTGGCGCAGATTGAATTTTCTGTAACGAGCGGGAAAAACGGTTATTCGAACCTTGCTGAGGTGGCGCGAGCGGTTAAGTAAAATTTTTGGAAGCGGAAGCGTTTCTCAAAGGTACCAGCCAATGACATGGCGCCTTGATTTGCGACTCCCATCATTAAGTTTTTCCCTTCTATAAATATGGGTCTTGACCCTACCTTGACCTTTTTGTGCCTTACTCTACTTCAACTCATTACGGTTCTTCAAACTGGTATGATGTCTTCCTCTTCTTCCGTTGTCGAGGGATCGTCGGGATCTGGTAGTTCTGCAGAGCACAGTTCGGTGCGGATGGTCAAGAATGTTGTTGATCGTTCTAAAGAGGGTTCAAACTCCGGCAGCAAAGTTGCTGAATCCGAAGATATCACCACTTCAAGAGACGAAAGAGAGATAGTTGCAATGAAGAAATTTGTCCCTCCCCGTCCCGGGTACGATCGGGTTTTTATTGGGGTAAAACAGTATATTTCTTAGTTTTTTAAGTCTTAGGATATGAATTTTTTACCGAAAATTATGAAATTCTAGATCCGGATGTTCGTCGGGATGCTTTTTATTCTCGAGCTTACACTCGGTTAGACCGTGTATGCCACAGTCGAGAGAGTTGCACTACAGATTTCTTCTATATGTATGTTTGTCTTTTTAATGATATTCGTGTTCGTTTACCTTTTGATGACTTCACCATGGAAGTCTTGAGAGTCTTGAATGTAGCACCTACCCAACTCCATCCAAACGGGTGGGCTTATCTCCAAGCTTTTCGCGTTTTGTGTGAAGTTTTCACCATTGTCCCCACAGCTCCCATTTTCCTTCATTTCTTTAGTACCCGGCCTGCTGGCTTCGCCAGTTGGGTTTCCCTGTATAGCCAACCCTCCAATGCCCTCTTTAAGCCCTTTTCCTCTTCTTATAAAGACTTCAAAAATGGTTACTTTAAAATTGTAATTGCCACTACTGGTCGTTCATACGTCTTCAATACTGATTCTCAGCCTAAGTTTCCTTTGTATTGGACCCGGGATCCCTTGAGATATAAGAGTTGGCCAAGGTCCCAGATGTCCCCTTATGATATCAAGATTCTTACCATCCTACAACACTTCCCTCGCAAACTGGCGATCCGACCATTCCTCGACAGCTTTCTTTCTCCTAAACTTGCCTCCAATATCGATGGTGAGCTTCGTTTCACATCTCTACTTTCGTTACAATTTTTTGACTTTGCTGAATTTCTTGTCTTTTTCCAGATATCTTGGCCGGTGAACTAGGTATTTCAAAGCTTTTATTAAAAGATATCCGCCATGAGATATTGGCCGAGGTGGCTTCAGTTACAACTGGAGCCCCAACCGGAGCCCCCACTGGAGTTCCTGCCGGAACCCCTCCCCCTCCTCCGAAATCGACGCCGAGTATTCCTCGCCTCTCCTCGAGCGAAAAAAGAAAGCACAAGCGCAAAGGGAAGGAAACTCGTAGGCACCACGAGTCTTCCAAAAGGTCTCGACGGTGTAGTGGGGGGAGCCCCAAACCGTAGCTGTGGCGAGAGTTCCTTTAGGGGACCCTCAAGCTTAACCTTCGCATCTATTGGAGGCCAACTTGAGGGCTAACTCCAAGGTAAGTGTGCACCTGTCCTCGGGGGATGAGGACTTCTTTAATCACGGGACCAGAGCTGAACTCTTCTCAGCCTTCCTTTAGTTCCACTCGAGATCTCTTCTCTATGACCGAAAAATAGGTTAAGAATTGTGCCAGATTGAAGACTCTATTGATTATGAGAAGATGAAGAATGAGCTGGTTGAGACCGGTGTGTCCTTGAAGGATGCTTTAGATTCCAACAGCCGACTCCATAGTCAAATCGGCCAGCTCCATGATCATATCAAGGGGCTTGAAGATCAAAAGAATAATGCCATAAAGGATTTGGAGAGGCTTCAAGAGGATTCCTTGAGGAAGGAGAGATTTTTGAAAGATGCCTGCCTCAGCCAAGAAGAAGAACTGAAGGTCAAGAACGCTGCGCAGAAGACTCCCTAGTCTTGTCTGAACAAACTGTGAAACAACTGAAGTTTATGGTAGTCTCCGAGCATGAAGCTGGTTTCCAGAAGGGAGTTCGCTAGGCTAAGTTCTTCAATGGCCGAGAAGAGGTTGTGGATTCGGCAAAATATGATAGCGGTCTCGATGTTCATGAAGGCCAATTGATTTCAATTGATGATATACCCGAGACCCCTGCTGCTGATGCCCTGCCGAATCTTCCTCAGTAGGCTTTATAGGATGCTGATAGGACTTCAGCTCTAACTTTTTGAGTGGTTATATGATTTTTTGACCATTATTTTGTAGTTATTGTACATATAAACTTTGATGTTTTCGATGACTAACGTTTATGGATGTTATTATTATGTTTCCTACCAACCGCTATCTCTTCGGTCTTACCCTTGCTCTTTTTATCGGTTTAGTAACCTTGTTATATTAATAATTGCTTCACGAAAATCTAACCTTCAATATTTCGTTTATAATGACTCGCTTGCTTTGACGCTTTCTTCTGGTTTTAGTTTTAAAATGTGGCGACTTGATCGACTTATGCTTAACGTTTTTACTTGTATGTAATTGATATTGTTCGGGAGGGATCACCGGAGTGAAACTTCCTAGGCTGAAAGTATTAAGAAGCGATCACTTGTTAAGTGAAACGTCCTTCTTCCGGATACTATTCGGTAGGGATTATTCTTGTTGGAATGAAACTTCCTTAACCGAATAGTACTCGTAAATACAATTTTGATCGAATGCTTCTTCATTAATTGGTGGAGTGATAATTACATTAGCTGAAATAAAATTTGAGCATGTTTGCATTCCATGCCCTAGGTATTGCTTTTCCTTCTAAATCCTCCAAGTGGTATGCTCCATTTCCAAGTGCTCGTTTGACTCTGAATGGGCCTTCCCAATTTGACGCGAAATTTCCTTCGGTTGGATCTCTTAGGGCTATTCTTCTTACTCTTAGGACTAATTCCCCCTACTGGAAACTCCTCGGTTTTACCTTAGAGTTGAATCTTCTTTCCGCCCTTCTTCTGCATGCTTCTTGGTTTATTCGGGCCTTGTCTTTGAGTTCCTCCAACAACTCAAGTTCTACCTGTAAGGCTTCCTCATTGTTATTCATGTCCACCAGCATTCTTCTAGGGCTGGCCTCTCCTACCTCTACTAGTATCATGGCATCAGTACCATATGTTAAGCTAAAAGGGGTTTCATTCGTTGTGGATTCGGGTGTACATCTATAACTCCTCGGCCCATTTCACCTTTGCTGCTCCAAGTCTCTTCTTCAATTCGTTCAAAATTACTTTGTTTGCCGCCTCAGCCTGTCTATTCGCTTGAGGGTGTTCGACTGAGCTAGTTGCATGTCTTATGCCTAATCCTTTATAAAACTCCTCTAACCCCTTTTCTATAAATTGTCTTCCATTATCTGTTATGACTGAATGGGGAATCCCAAATTGGCATATAATATTCCTCCATACAAATTTTTGTATCTGCTGGGCTGTGATTTTGGCGAGTGGTTCGGCTTCAATCCACTTGGTAAAATAATCAACTGCCACAAGTAGAAACTTGCATTGGCCCTTGGCAGGTGGAAAGGGTCCTACTATATCCATCCCCCATACAGCGAATGGCCACGGAGAGACAACATGATGTAAATTTTTTGGGGAACATGAATTAAGTCTCCATTTATTTGGTATTCCTTACACCTTTTTACATAATTGCCGCAGTCATCCCACATGGTTGGCCAATAAAAACCTGCTCCCACGACTCGTGCTGCCATCGATCTTCCGCCTGAGTGTAATCTGCATACTCCTCGGTGTAATTCGTCAAGGATGTATTCAGTTTGGTCCTCCTGTAGGCATTTGAGTAGAGGCCCCCCGAAACTTCTCTTGAACAGCTCATCTCCTATCCGCATGAATTGAGTTGCCCTCTTCTGGAATGTGATGGCCTCTCTAAGAGGGAGTATGCACTCCTCGGTTTTGAGGTATAACACGTAAGGGGTTGTCCAACTGTCTCGGTTACTAGTTTGACAACATTCCTCCTTTGATACTGATGGCTGCTCCAAAGTATGATGGATAATTGACTTGTGGTGACCTGTTGTCTTTGCTGTTGCCAATTTTGACCGCACATCTGCCCTGCCGTTCTCTCCTCGGGGTATATGCTTGACTCGCACCTCCTATAGCTCCTCCATCCTCCTAAGTGTGGAATGGTAATATTTCAGCAACAAGGGGTCTTTGACTTAGAATTCCCCTGACAACTGACCTGCTACCAGCTGCGAGTCAATCTTGCATTCTACCTTCTCGGCTCCCACTTCTTTTGCCAACATCAACCCTGCAATCAACGCTTCATACTCGGCTTGATTGTTGGAAGCCTTAAATTGAAAGGAAAAGGCCTGCTCTACCACCACATTGTTGGGTCCTGCCAAAACAACTCCTACTCCCCCTCCTCGTTTATTGGAGGACCCATCAACATATAACTGTCACCACTCCTCCTCCTGCCCTTGCAGCTCTCCTACAAAGTCTGTCAAGCACTAGGCTCTGACTAGCCCTCTCTTTTGATAGGTAATGTCATATTCTGACAATTCAATGGCCCACGAGATCATTCTCCCTAATAATTCGGGTTTTCTAAAGATTTTGGCCATTGGGTAATCCGTTCTTATGATCATTTTGTGACTTTGAAAATACTGCCTGAGTGCCTGGCCGCCACCACCACGGCCAATGCCACCTTTTCTAACAACTGATACCTCGTTTGGGTGTCTTGGAGGATCTTGCTAACATAATACACCGGTTTCACTTCCTCCCCTACTCCTGTACCAGGACCAAACTGATCATGTTTTCGGTAACCGAAATGTACACGATCAACTCTCGTTGGTGGTCCGGTCTATGTAAAATGGGTGGTGACCCTAGGAATATCTTTATCTCTTGGAAGCTCTTCTCACATTCTTCCTTCCACTCGAATTTGGACGCCTTCCTCAGTAGCTTTAACATTGGCTTAATCTTCTCGGCCAGAGTGGGTGTGAATCTAGACAGGGCTGCTAATCTGCCCACCAACCTTTGTACATCCTTCTGATTGACCGGGCTCCTCATTTCGATAATAGCTCTGCACTTGTCCGGATTAGCTTCAATTCCTCGGCTTGTTAACATGAATCCTAAAAATTTGTTTGCCTGCACACCGAATACACACTTCTCGGGATTCAGTTTCATTTTATATTTCCGAAGTACCGAAAATACCTCTTCTAGGTCCTTATTGAGACCTAGGATCGAGTTGGACTTTACCACCATATCATCTACATAAACCTTCATACTCATCCCGATCTGGTCTTTGAACACCTTATCCATTAACCTCTGATATGTTGCTCCAACATTCTTCAACCCGAAAGGCATCACTCTATAATAATAATTGCAGTCCTCCGTCATGAACGTCGTCTTCTCGGCATTGTCTGGATGCATAAGGATCTGGTTGTAATCGGAGTAAGCATCTGGAAAACTCATCATTTCATGTCCTGCAGCTCCATCGACTAGTCGGTCAATACTAGGGAGTGGATATGTGTCCTTCGGACATGCTCTGTTCAGGTCTGTGTAGTCAGTACACATTCGCCACTTGCCACTAGGCTTCTTGACCATCACCACATTAGCTAGCCAAGTAGTGTATCTGGCATGTTTTATAAATCTTGCCCTTGCTAGCTTCTCGACCTCCTCCTTTACTACCTTTCTTCACTCCTCTCCCATCTTCCTCCTTTTTTGAGATAACAGTCTTGCCTCCCTGTAGACAGAAATTTTATGAGTTATAACTTCTGGATCTATACCTGGCATGTCAGCGGTTGTCCAGGCGAAGAGATCTCGGTTTGCCTTCAAATTTTTTACAATTGCTGCTGGTTCTTCCTGGGCTACTGTTGTCCCGATGTATGTTACCTGTCCCTCTTCTCCAATACATACTGGGATTGTTTCCTCTTTTGGTTTCACTCTACCTTCCTCCTCTACTCTGGGGTCGAGATTGGTCATGGCTACCAAATCATTTTGCCTATACTTCTTTTCGGCCCTTCTTTCCTCCTGATGACTCCTACTGTGTGGCACCTTAAGGCTAGCCATATAGCACTCCCTGGCCGTTTTTTTATCACCATGAATCGTGGCCACCTTTCCTTTGGATGAAAATTTCATCGCTAAGTGTGGAGTTGACACTATGGCTCCTAGTTTATTCAACGATGGCCTCCCCAGCAACATGTTGTACGAGGCGCGGGCATCTATCAAGACATACCGAACACTTATCGTTTTTCCCTCCTTTCCCCCAAACTTGGTTAGGAGGTCTATGAAACCCTTCGTGTTTACTCTCTCTCCCGAGAATCCCACTACCTGATCATTATATGGTTGTATCAACTCCTCAGGGAGCTCCATCTTCTCGAATGTCTTCCAGTATAGTATATCTATCGAGCTCCCCTGAATGCACCGATTGTATGCTTCTCAGATGCCTTTTTCTGGCTGAGCTGATGGATCCTCTTGCAGCAAATCCACCAGCTATGGTATTAATGACCCCCCTCAAAGGGGGTTTTCTCTTCCTCTCCTCCTCCGTCTCTTCTGGCCTCCCCCTAGGCCTTTGCTCTGAATACCGCTGATGACTCAATTTCTCCGGCCTATGGGCCTAGGGTCTCCTCTCTTCTTGATTACTCCTCCTGACCAACCTCTGCAAGTGCCTTACTTCGATTAATTATTCTATTTTATCCCTGAGGGTCACACATTCTTCAGTCGTATGGTCCTGGTTTCTGTGATACCTGCAGTGTTGAGCAGGATCCACATTTGAAGGGGTGGGTATCTTCCTTGGCATCTGTATTAAATCAGCACTCAATGCCTCCTCCAAAGCTCGACTTCTGTCCACATTCAAAGGTGTATAGTGAGTGAACCGAGATGTCCTCGGCTCTTTGAACTTCGGTTGAGGGCCCCTTCTCCCTTTGTCTTTTGCTTCCCTCCTCTCTACTCCCCGACTGACTTATTGTTTCATCCTGCTCTGTGCCCTAAATTTTCTCAGTTCCTCCAACTGCATGAACTTAGCACCTCTATTCCTTAATTCGTCCAAGTTCTCGGTCGGCTTCTTACACAGGCATCCGAGAAGGGTCCGGGTCGTAGAGCTGTCACTATATGGTGTAATGCCACCTCAGGATTTAGATTTCTTATCCTCAATGCCAACTTCCCGAACCTCTCCATAAATGTCCTGAGGGACTCATTGTTTTCTTGCCTGATGTTGACAAGGGCAATAGATGTCAAGTGGTGTGGTCGGTTGGTAGCAAATTGCGTTCCAAACTTGGCGATGACGGTGACGAAGCAATCTATTGAATTGGGAGGCAGTCGCGTGAACCAGCTTAACACTGTCCCCTTTAATGAAGTTGGGAAGACTCTGCAGAAGACTGTGTCATCAGTAGTATAAAGGCTGACCTGAGTCACATACACATCTATATGCTCATCAGGGTCAGTGGTTCCGTCATATCTATCAATGGTGAGGTTCTTCCAAATGGCAGGTAGAGGCGTTTCCATTATCCCATCCACGAATGGGTGTCTCCGTCCTCCTCTCAGTGTTAACGACACCGAGGCGCTCCCTCTACATACTTCCTCCCTATGACTGGCTTCCTCCCGAGTAGCTCTCGGGGGTGGGCACCAAGAAGGTTGTGACCCCGCTAGTACCTCGGTTTGTGATGAAGCCCCTTCCTTCTCCTCCAACTTCCTCTTCATCCTAGCATTCTCCTACCTCAATTCATCCATCTCCTCCGCACTTCTCTTTTTGAACTCACTTAGTTCCCTCTTGAGTTCAGCTAGTAAGGACGAGTGCTCGTCCGTCTTCTCCTGCTCCGGTGTTCCTCTCGGCTCTTCTTAACTAGTCATGTTTCTGGTGGTGACCATAGTCTTGTTTGTCAATCACGGCCCCACGGTGGGTGCCAAATATTCTTGCTGGAACCAGATACTCCCAAGATATGGTCTGCTCAGGCCGACTAGTCTTCGGCTTCAGATGTTGGCTTCTTGCACGTGCTCTTCTCGACGTTGACTCTTTGTCTATGTTCTCCTCGAGGTTGACTTCTTATCTGTGTACTCTTCGATCAGATCGGCAGGGGTACTTGCGAATGCGCTCCGACGCTCAAGTCAGTTATATGTTCTCAGTGATTAATTTGTACGATAAAGTTAATTACCTTTCATTTATTATCCCTATTTATACTGTTGTTTGGGTTGATCTATTAGGGCTGTCTTTTTGGTAATATATTAACAATGGGCCAAGACATCCTCGGCCCATATGATACAATATCCATTATATACACATTTATTTCTTCAATTTATTTATTATCTATAATCAATTTTAAGAATACTAGCGAAAATATAGCGTCTGTGTCTATTTTGCTATTTTGTTTGAATAATTAAAATTTAATATTTTTATTAACTTTAATTTTATATAATTATAAAAAATAAATATATATATATATAATTTTTATTTTATGTGACTTTATTTATTGTATAAAGATAATTTAATTAAATATATTGATTATTACTTATTATATTAAAAGTACATTAAAATAAAAATAAAAGTTTGAAACAAATTTGATTGATTGAGTTTGATTTAATAAAAAATACAACTATATTTTTATTATATTATTTAATAATTTATATAATATTTGTGTCCATCTTTTTATTATGTTATTTTATTTTAATAAATTAAAATTTAATATTTAAAACGTTTTTATTTTAAAAGTAAAAATGTAAAATTCATCTTGACTAAAGAGAGGAATATTTAAAATAAAGGGGTCAATTTTTTTAATGGGATATCGATTTTTTTATGAAACAAAATAATCTTATCAAAGGAGTAAATACCGTACCTTATTTATAAGTAAATACAGTACTTGAATTTTTTAACATCTTGAGATATTAGAGAGTAAGTATATAAGTTCTTAAAGTATGAAATTTGAGCTATTAAACCAATGGTGTAAGGGCAAACAAGTTTAAAAATATCTCACAATATTAATTGAGTTTGTTAAAGTAATTTAAGTAGCTATTAATTCGTGTTAATTATGGGTAGAGTTTCTTTGTATTATGCTTTTAGACCAAGCTTGTTTAAGAGGTCGAATTCATATGCTTATAGTCATTACAACTAAGCTACTGAAACATTATGTTTTGTTTTAAAAGGAGTAAGTGAAATGTTGCATTAAATGTTTGAAACAATATGTTAATCTGTAATTATTACTTCACTCCATGTAACCATCATATTGATTAGACGATAAAGGGTTTAGGGAAGCACATAAGGTTCTTATGGGTATGAGATATTTTCATAATCAAGTATAAAGGAGTCATGTAAGCTTCACTATCTTACTTTACCCTTTCATGTTTTGAATCTTCATTTTCTACTACTATTTATTTCCTCTTCAAGTTTTCGGCCAACTTTCAAATATTTGGTTGTCTTTTACTCTTGGAATTGTAGCTTTACTAGTTTATGAAGATATGTAGTTTATATTTTAATATTTCTATATTGGTTTCTTCTTCTACAAGTGACTCTTCGACGAATGAATCACCTCTTGTTAAAAGAGAGATTGATCTCATTAGAGATTCATCACCTTTTGTTAGTGGGGACTCTATGACTAGTTTCTTTCTAGAAAAGGAGCTAGTAATTATCTCCCTTATTGCTTTGCTAGTTTCTACTGTTAAGAAAGGAGTGTGTTCTTCCTCACTAGGCTCTTCTAGTGGCCAATCAAGAAATTGGAAATTAATGAGCCAATGTGGTCTAAATATAGTGTGGAAAAGAGGTGGATTTCCTCCAATTACCGATTTTAGCTACTCTTGGGCACTTAGGAAGCTGAACCACTATACATCCTAGTTTAAATCATATATTTTTTGTCTTGATCTTTTGTCAAGATTTTGGTGTATGTAAGGTCGACAAGTTCAATCTTATCATTGTCAAGGTTTGTTCGACAATTGATAAGGTATATATGAAGCCTTCTATTAATGGAGGGAACCTCTTTGTTTATAAGTGTTTCTTTAAAGAGCTTGATGTTTTACTTCCTTTTTCTGACTTCAAGTGTTTATGCTTACTATTTGTTGTAGCTTTTAGTTAATTACACCTAAATAACTAGGCTTTTCTAAAAGCTTTTCAGATTTTATGTTCCTTGTATAGTATTCTACCTACTATAACTATCTTTAAATATTTCTATCAATTGAAACATAATATTTCTACTAGTTGGGTTTCCTAAATGGATCTTATCATAGTGGTCTATTTATTATAGTATATACTTAATCTTTCAAGAATTTTAAAACCAAACTTTTCAAAAATTAAGTGTTTTAGTAAAGATCCAAGTAGGTCCTTATTTTTATACTTTAACTATACTCCTCACTTCCCTTTATACTAGCAAAAACCAATAAAATACAACTCTTATGTCGAGAACTCATTATCAACCAAAGAGAAAAAGGATATAGAAATTTTAAATAGTATTCCTCAAACAATAAATTATAAAGGGATGCTTTTTGTGCCTTATGTCGAGGATGAAAAAGCTCGATTTGTGGGTAAAAGTATTTCTTATGTATATTTTGGTAGATGATATTTTTTTATTATATGCTTAAAAATATTTATTATTTGTTTTGCACAAAAATGATAGGTAAATGAGGGGTTTATATTAACAAACTTCGTGTTAAGTTTGGCAAGGTTCTTACTAAGACAATTGGTGGCGACCATTTGAAAAAGTTGAAGATTGTTGGGTGCAAATCTATGTTGGTGTAGGTGGTGTCTGAGGTTCCTCAACCCATCCGTTCCTTAACTCAAGTCGTGTTTGAGGTTCATATTTCTTAGGCTTATCTTGATATTGCAATCAGCGAGCAAACTTCTCATATTCCTTGGCGGCCTTCTTATCTTCGTCTATAGTCTCTCGATAGACTTTGTTGATTCAGAGAAAAAATGGTCCTTTTACTCAATTGGACCATGTTTCAACCAACCTCACTAGGGTAAACTTGTTGTGGCATGTTAATTTAACTGCCAATGTTGTCAAAGATGATAGTTATTTCCTTTATCAATTTGATGTTGATCTCCTTAATACCGTTGGTGTTGCAAGTTCATTGGAATTGTTAAGATTATGCTAATTTGAATTGTTGACAATATTTGAGGGACAGGACAATAAAAGGAACTTGGAGCAGACAATAAGTCAGCTTCATACTTAGTTGAGCATAATCAAGCAATATATGCTAAGGTTAAAGAGAGTTGAGATCTTCTCGACCAAGCTTGTTTTGTTGAGAAAGAAGGGAAAAACTCTAATTGCATGTGGGAGAGCTGATCAAGATGCCAAAGAGGCATTGGATAACAATATTAAGCTTCAACAAAGGCTAGAGGAAAGAAAAGTATTGTCGACGAGAGGGAAAGAGAAATTTTGAAGGCTACGAACGAAAGGAAAATTTTGATGTCGAGAGGTTAAACTGAAAGAGAAACTCTATGAAGCTGAAGTTAGTATTATTCAAGTGTATGAAGAGGGCTTTAAAATGTCATAGACCATGTAACACCCTTAATTTTTGGATGTGTATTTTATTTTGTGTGTGATATTTAAAATTAATAGAAATTATTTTTATTATAATTATAATTAGTTTAAAAGAAAAAAAATATATTAATAATAAAATAATAAAAATCAAAACTTCACCACCTCAGTTATATTATTATTATTATTATTATTATTATTATTATCTTCCTTCATCGCGAAGCAATTCTCCTTCCCTTCTCTCAGCACACAGTAGCCTCCATCTTCTTCTTCTTCTTGTTTTCAAATTTCCATTTCAAAATCTTGCTTTGATTCTCTGTTTCTTCTGAATTTGAGGTAATGCTACTCAAATCCAAGCTTCCAATTCCATTTCTACCGATTGAAATCCTAGATTAATGGTAGATTTTATTGATTTTGAAGGTTTGAGATAAAGAATTTCAAGGTTCTCTGTTTTTGGATTGTTTGAAGAATTTCAAGGTAAGGGGAGTTTATTTCTGATTCTAATCTGTAATGTATGATGTTCTGTGGATTGATTGTTGCCTGGATGTGTTTAATTTTGAAAATGGATGTTAAAATCACTGAAAACCCGAGACATTTTCACGTCTCTGTAAAAATTCGCTGAGCGCACTGAAGAACACTGAACACTGGAGCGAATCGGCTCAGCGCGGGCGAAATCCGCTCAAGGCAACGAAATCCGCTCAAGGCAGCGAAATCCGCTCAGGGCAGCGAAATCCGCTCAGCGCACAAAAAAAAAATCGCTTAGTGGTTGACCGTTGACTTCTATTGAGCGCAGCTAAAAAAAAAAATTTAAAAATTACTATTTGCACCCCCATTTTCTATTGTGCCCTATTTTGTTATTTGCACCCTGATGTGATTGTCTTTTATGATTAAGTGATATCTGGATATGATGAGTTGAAATTAATCACCTAGAGAGTAGGAAAGTTGTGAGATTTGGACAGTAAGATCCCTTCAAGTTGAATTCCGTGTGGATTAGTCATAGAGATACATTGAGGTGTAGTTTAGGAAGGTTCATTGACCTGGGGGAACTGAAGGGTGGTGAAGTGGCTCAACCATCGATGTGCACGATGTGCTTGGGGACTATCACAAGTCTCGCACTTCGTTCCCGACTGAATCGCTAACTATGCTTTTTGTCAAAGGGGCTTGTGCGCACACGTTGTATCCATGTAGCGTAGTGCTAACCGGCAACTATCCACACCGGCGTAAGGCCAACATCATCTGGGTGGTGAGATTGGCAACGTTTAGGGGCCCAAAGTAATAATGGAAATGGTGAGATGTGATGGAAGGGAAATATGAAGAGAATGACCATCTAAAATTCATAATTAGATTAATATTAACTCCCGCATTGTGTGCTTACTATCTAATTGATTGACTGATTGATTGATTGATTGATTGGTTCAAATTCTTCATGTTGAATGAAATTGATTGAGTCTGTCCTATTTGTTTTATAGTTTGTTATCCTTTATTTCCTTGAGTACATTAAGATTATAATAGGAATAGACTCACCCTTATATCCAACATTTTAGGGCAGAACAATGACCACCCAACCCCGCAGAATTAGAATAGTAGATGAACAATATAATTATAGATATAATGAGCTTTTTAGAGAATACCAGCAGGTAGGTTTTTATAAATATGTATTAACTCCTGGGATAGACGGACCGGACTTAGTCATCACTGTGGATGCCCATGCATCGTATAACGTGCCATTTTGTATGGAAGGTAATAGGAGAATCACCCACTTGTATAATTATGACATATATAGAGGTATCGTGCGACCCCCTAGACCCCTACGTTACCAGTTCCAGTTTCTTGATCATGATGCTATCGGAATGCCGACGAGGGTGATTGGAGGGAGGACGACATCGGTGGAGGTCACAACCGATGAGGGAGACATCTCACTATCTGATCTCTCATCCGACGAGATGGAGGCCTTTGAAGCTTTATATGAAGCTGAGAATGAAGGCTTCTCCCCATAGATGTGATAGATGCTTGGTAGTTTAATAAGAACCTGCTTGATGGGACTATAAATATGTGATACTTTTGGTTTTAAATGTTTTACCCATCATTTTTGAGATGTAAATGTTATATTATGGTTCTTGGAACAGATACTTATATGATATATATATAAATGCATATATTATTGTAAATTATCATTTTCTTTTATTTTCTTTTATTTTCTTCATTTATATTGTGCAAGTATAAAAATATTTATAATGTTACAATTTCAGTTTTGAAAAAAAAAATTGCAAAAATTCCACATATTCACATAAAAATGTTTTCTAAATTATGAGCGTCACAGACCAAGCCTAGGTACTAATGCTTAAGATTATTGTTAGTGATTATAACATTGATAAATAAATAATAGACAATCGACTTGTGGTTGGTTCACTTAGATAGTCAAATGAAGTTAACCTAGAATAGGTATTTGACTTATAATCATACAAAATATATATATATATATATTTATATATATATATATTTATATATATATATATATTTATATATATATATATATATTCATGTATTCTTCTTATATTTGGACTTTATTAAAGTAAATAACTTACTGATTATGAAATGACAAAGTAAATTAGGTCAACTTAGGTAATCAGTCTTGTTGATAATGTGGAGTTCATCTTGGTTTGTTGGTATTTTCATTGACTTGTTTGTTTGAATCTACATTTATTTGGTTTAGTAGTTAGTTGATCTTTTGCTCTTTTTTAAGTACTCGTTAGCATGGTTCTTTGTATTTGTTGACGTAATTGTTAGCACATGCCTTTCTACTTGTTTCAGTGTGTTTAGAGGTCATTTGACTAGTGCACTTATGGTGTTGAAGAGCTCGTTGAGCAATATGTGGTGTTTACCTTTGTGTGCTTATTAATTGTAGTAAAGCTTGAGATGCATTGCATTTCTGGTTCGTGGAATCCATTTGCCTATTAGGTCTTTGAGTTTGTATGTTCCATTATGATAGGACACAACAATTCTACATGGTTCTTCGTAATTGGGGCGAGCTTATCCCTAACTTGGTTTCATTGAGCTTTCTCAAAATTTTTGCCATATTGAGTTTCCTTTTTGGAGACTTTTTTCTTGTACTTAGGAGCTATGTTTCCGAGTAGCTCTTAATTGTGTTGTTTCAACTTTTATCTTAGTTGTCTCGAATTTCATTAACTAAGTTAAGTTTTAGTCGTAATTTGTCATTTTTTTTATGTTCATCAAATATTTATTTTCTAAATTTTTTTTGTTTAGCTTGACGAGAATTATGGTGTTTTGTTAGTAGATGGCTACAGTGTGCAATGATATCCTCAACCTAAGCACCTTTTCCTTCTTCAAGCTTAGTTTTAAGCTCTTTTGGGGGTGCTCAACCGAAGACACCTTATGTTTTACCTCGAGTTGTTGTAGGAATTGTGTAAAACCTTTGTCTATAAAATGTCTTTTATTATCTAGTATTATTGCGTAAGGAAGACCATATCAGCATATTATGTTTTTTCATGTGAATTTTTTGACTTGTTAGGTTATGATACTTGGTAAAGGCTTTGTGTCTTTCCATTTGGTAAAATAGTCGACAGTCACAACAAAAAATTTTACTTGGTCTTTCGCTATAGGGAATGGTTTAAGTATATCCATTTCCCGTATTGCAAAGGGCCAAGGAGACATACTGTTAGAATATTAAGACAAAAATAAGCATATTATAATATGACATGGTTCTCTAGAAAAGCTTGATTTTATTCTTCAGCCTCCCTTTGTTAAATAGGTGGCAAAACATATCTTTTACATTAATATGATATATTCTTGGGAATATATAATTATGAGATTCTTAACTACTAGTCTATAAAAGATAATAAAATATATTCATCATTAACATCCCCCCTCAAATTAATGCTGGTAAGTCAACCAACAACAATTTGCCAACAAGAAACTAATGGCATTGGTACCATGAGAACCACCAAGAGAACCACCAATGGGAACCACCAACGGGAACCACTAAAGGGAACCACCAAAGAAAACCACTAACGGGAACCACTCAAAGGAACCCCCAAAGGGAACTACCAAAAGGAACCCCCAAAGGGAACCACCAAAAGAGAACTATCAAAAGGAACCCTCAAAGGGAACTACCAAAAGGAACCCCTAAAGGGAACCACCAAAAGAGAACTATCAAAAGGAACCATCAAAGGGAACCTACCAAAGGGAACTACCAAAAGGAACCCACCAAAGGGAACCACAAAAAAGAACCCACCAAAAGGAACCACCAAAAGAAACCATCAAAAGGAACCACCAAAAGGAACCCTCAAAGGGAACCACAAAAAGGAACCTCCAAAGGGAATCATTAAAAGGAGCTACCAAAGGAACCAGCAAAAGGAACCCACCAAAGGGAACCACCAAAAGAAACCATCAAAAGGAACCACCAAAAGGAACATCAAAGGGAACCATTAAAAGGAACCATCAAAGAGACTATTCAATAGTGATGTCATTTGGGTCTTCCAAAATGATTCCTACTCTGCTTCCCTTCTTCTTGGAGGAACCGTTAACACTTAATGTCCACCAATCATCTTACTCTCCAAGTTGTGATAATTCAACAAGAAAATTAGCAAAGAACTAAGCTTTCATTGGTCCTCGACTTTCACATTTTAATTTGAATTAGGTTGAGTGACCAAGCAATCATTCGGCCTGCTAGCTTGGGCTTTTGAAACATTTATTTCGTAGGATAGTCTATTTTAACTATTATTTAGAAGCTTTAAGAGTAGGGCCTTAGTTGTTTGGCCAAGTTTACTAGAGAGAGAATTAGTGTTTCTATGATTTCATATCTTCTTTCTACAAGTTGGAGAATTCTACTTATAATATATACTAAGTTTTGTTTTTGTTATCAATGTGTACGAGGACTGAGCTTATACTAGATTTTGACATTGTTAAATATACTAGTAATGTTGAGTTGAGTGGAGGACTGAATAATATAAGTAGACAAGTGATATCCTGTTTTATGGGTTGAAACATTTTTTTAGACTTTCCGTTTCATTCGAATTTATTTATTACTTTCAAAAACTTGAAGAAAGGCTTTTCCTTCTTAGTCATTTTTGGAAAAATCGTACTAAGGAAACCAACTTGTCATTTAAATATTGCACTTCTTTAATAATTTGAGGATTTGACATTGCAAGTATTGCTTTGTAAATCAAGGTTTACTTTTTGACACCTTTCTACCTCAAAATGTTTTCATTTAATAAATAATAAAAAAGTGAAAATAAGGTTTCAAATAAAACTCATAAAAATATGGAGATAATGTTTCAAAATCAAATATTCTTAAGTATTAAAATAATCTTTCTAAGTTCTTAATAATAAAGTCATAAAAATTCAAATAAACTTCTTCATAATAAAATAAATAATCTTTTTGTCTCGATATCACACTTAATTACAACATCCCATAAAATAAAGACAATGGAAGCCTAAGCTTCATCACCCAACACCTCTTCATTCTTTTCAAATATATGTTTACTTGTAAGAGTGTTCAACCTAAACAAATATACTACAATACAAATAGAAGAGTGAGAAATATATCTCACATATGTTATAAACACGTATAAGAAAATTAAACAGTACAAACATCACATGCATCAACACATTTTTAATCACAAACTTACTTTATTGACTTAAATGAATTAATGCTCTTATACTTTTTATCTCTAAATGCATAGGTACCATCAAATTAAACACACATACAAGTAGTTTAGGAGTACATGGACTAGGTCATAAAGACCCTCACAATCACTCTCAACTAGAACAAGTCTAATAGAACCTAGTTGAGATTGTATAGTTATCATGGTTTCCTCTCATCCCATTCTTAGATGAGAGGTTTTTTACTCTAAAATCCCCAAGGTCAAGGTAGAAGATCATAAATACTCTCATTTATAGATAACACTTACTCCCAAGAAAGTATCAATGAATAGAACATCTACACACAAATGCATTACTCATTATATATCCTAAATGACTAAATATAAATTAGATTTTCATACTACTAAGTCACTACTTATATTTCTCAAATGATCAAGTATAACTTAAATTTCACACTACTAAGTCATTGCTTAGACTTCCCAAAACATACAAATGACTTGTAATGAGTGCCTCAAAATATAAATTATCACACCACAACATCTTATTCATATAGTAATTTATCATCACTCATATCAAAGTATTCTCTTCATAAATATACACACATAAAAAATTACAACTAAATCTCTTAAATTTTGGGTAATATCTTACTTATCTTATTCTTCTATGATCTTTGTTAGTTTTAAAAGAGATATGTAAAGTTATAATTATCTTATGAATTTGGTTCTTATTTTTTTAAAGCTAACAAAATTATCTATAATTTTTATTTTAACTTTAAGATCTAACTTAATTTTTTACTATGCCTAAAATAAGAAAAAAAAAATGTAAACTTTTACTTTAATCTTGATAGTGTGAACTTTACTCACTAAAAAAATTATATCTTAAGCCATATAAACTATTTTTATATGAAACCAATGTCATTAGTTAAATCACATCTAGAATCTAGAGTTACAACTTTGATCAAAATTATTTTTCCAAATTCATAATAAAAATATCTCTAAATGGGATCAAAAACTCAAAAATGAAATAATTTATAATCAAATCTAATACAATTCTTAAATATATCTCAATGGTAAATTCAAATCCAAAATCCTAATGAACACAATTTATATAAATAAGATCTAAAGATTTAAAAAACAATACAAGCACATAATAAATTAATAACTCATCAAAATTAATTATTTATCAAAATCATTGTATTAAAAAAATTCTATTGAGAGTTTACGGTTATCTCAAAACAAATATACTATATTTTATTTTTAAATACTATATTAAAAAAAAAAATCTTATTAAGGTTTAGGGATTGTCTCTCTACCACAATTCTTATAAACACTCCTACATGAGATATTCCTTACTCTCCTTCTGACTTTGAATGACGATACACAATACTCTAATATGTAAATCCTTAATTTAAGAGTCATTCTTCAAACTCTTAATGTGTTATCTCCTCTAAGGTTTCTCCCAAACGTTAGAAATTAAAAGTATAGAATAAAAAATGTCTAATGTTATTTATTTATGTAGAGTTGAGTTTCAAAAGATAAGTTCAACTTACTACTAACTTAATCTTTTATCTTTTTAATTTTTATTATCTTTTTAAATTTGATCTTTTGTCTCTTATTTTTTAACTAATAACCTAACTTTATTTTATTTTATAAAATATTTCATTTTATTTTCTTTTAAGTAGCAACTTTTGAATAAAATATAAATGTTTATTGGATACTTAAAAATTAATGAAAAATGCAAGCATCCAAGGATATTTAGAATTTCATGTATCGTAGGTTATAACAAATTTGATAATGTCATATTGGACTTAAGAGCTTCAATTAATGTTATTACTTTGACTATATATCCTTCTTTACCTTTTGGTTCTTTGTAGAAAATAGGTGTAATGATTCAACTTGCAAATATAAAGCATGGTGAATCTAATCTCATTAAAGATGTTTTGGTTAAGGTGAATAATATGATCTTTCCAATCGATTTTTACATTCTTGATATGGAAGGAGAATCCATTCATGTCCATCCTCCAATTATTCTAGGAAGACCATTATTAAAGATAGGCTGAACAAAGATAGATGTTCATGCTAGGAAATTTACAATGGAGTTTAGAGATAATGAGGAGAAATATAATGTTTTAGATGCAATTAAATATCGACATAAGGATCATTCTATCTTTTGTATTGACATTTTAGATGATTTGATAACTAATACTATCTTCATACTTATTAATTCTCATGAGAGCTAATAAATAAAAGTTGGATTTGCTTAACAAAATTATTATAAAGGTATTTTTGAAAAATGATGCTAAGCAAAAGTTGAATTTGCTTACAAGAATTTATGTAGATAAACTCAAATTGAATGATGTAGAAAAATGTGACAAAATGGTTGAGCAAAAGCTAAATTCACTCAATGACAAATTTGAAATAGGTGAAAAGGTGATCTAGCACATTACTAGTGTTGAGAAAAAAATAATCTCATTAAATAAAAATAGTCCATGAATTAAAAAGAACTTTAGAAAGGGGAGGGGAAGATTTGAAGTTTGATTTTCATAAGCGCTTTTGAAAAATAAGTTATTAAACACTTAACATAAGTGTTAGACGGTTTGTGTTCAAGGTGTTTAATATTTTCGAGATTTTAAAAAAAACTATTTTAATAGATGCACAATGTATCCAAATAAAAGAGTATGACAAATTTTTTTATATATATAAGTTCACTCCAATAGAGATATATTTTGTTTTCTCTCAATAACTCTAGAGAGGTTTTACTAATCAATAAATAATTGTAACAAATATAACTACTCTTGGTTTACATGAGTATAAAAATACTATTATTGACTAAATTCTTAACTCCTCCTACGCTAAGACATGAGTACACCATGTCACTCTTAACAATACAAAATTTTTGAATAATTGAAATTCAACAAACATAAGCTCTCTAATAGAGGATATATAAAATACAACTATTTTGTTAATAGGATAACTTCTTAAGGAAAAATAAGCAAATAATATTTTTCAAGATTCAATTAGTGGTTTAGTCAAATGCTATAGATACTATTTCAAATAAAAACACTTTAAAGATAAATTTGATAAGAATCACCTCATTGAACACTTTGCAGAAATTTATTAGTTGTTACATGAAGTGCTACATCCAATTTATAGCTTTTATCAAAGGTAGTTTTTACTTAGAAGAATTGTTGCTTTTACTTTTTTTTGACACAGTGCAAAAATTTTCAGTGCTTTCTCATCTTATAAAAGGAATTGGGTGTCAAAAAATATTATGATGAAGGTACTTTCTTTCCTTTATGAAGATTGATCATTCTCTTTTCTTTCTACCACAAGATTTCTTTTGGTTGAAATATATACAATAAAAAAATTGACTTCTGAAAAGCAAGATCGTTCAAGATAGTGTGTAATACTTTTGACAACAAAAAAGATAGTATCTAATAGTTGAATATAAAATATATGTTACATATAATTGTATCACATAATAGTTTCTAAAAATTTCTTTTAACTCGAATCCTTTTAATGTAATATATATTCATTTTTAACTTTAATTATCAAATGATTTAATTTGATTTTGAGAAATATATAGAAAATAAATAAATAAAAATATAAAAAATACTTAAAATAGAAAAATTTACTATTTAAATATTTTTTTTCTTTATTTAACTTGGCAAGTAGAAAAGCATACGAAAACAAATAAAAGATTTGATAATTTTTTTTACTAATTAAAAATTAAAAATGTCTTTAACTCAAAATTTTTACTATATTATTTTTAATAAAATTATCACTATTTTCATGATAAAAACTTATTTAATTAAAAATATAAATTAAAGATAAAAAAATATTTTTATATATAAAAATATAATATAATATAATATATTATAAAAAAAATAATAATTAAATAAATAGCTACACAATCTAGTGCATTATTACAAAATCGGAAAAATAGTGTATAAGAAAAATTATAAATTATTAAAAAAAAACTTACAGAAGAGAGTTAAATGTAATAAAGGATTATTGAGTAGGTATCATGATAATGCTGACTGTGTATGTTGTATGTATTTTTTTTTAAATTAAATATATTAAACGTTTTTCTTTTTTTAATTTTTAAATTATTTTTATTTCTTTAGAATTTAATTATATTTTAAAATTATTGTTAATAATTAACTATAAATATTATTATAAAAATAATATCAAAAGTTTTAGAAGGTATATGTAATACATTTGATGTTTAAAATTTTAAAAGACTTAAAACACAATTTACTGAAATAAAAAAAATGAATGATTATTTCAGAAACATATGACCCCGAAGTAGGAGTAAATTTCAGTTGTACCCTAAGACTCATGAGTTTCTAAGAACTAGGTCCACAGTCGCAAAGGTGAAATCCCAGTTTTGCCCAAACCCCCAAATAAAGACCAAAGACCTCTTTCGTTCTCTTTTCTCTGGAACCAGCTCTTCTGGTGTTGATCTCGTTTTCTCGAACACACTACTCTCTCTCCCTCTCTCTCTTTCTCTCCCTCTCTATCTCTCTCTCCAACGATAACCTTTGCAGGTTCCAATTCACCATGACCGTGATGATGCCAGCACCCATTGATGTACGCGTTCGTTCTCTAACCTTAAACGCACACACATACACGCACTCTCTCTGCACGCACCGTTTCGCTCCTATTTATTCACAATAATAACTCGCGCGTTGTGCTTATCTTCGCGCGATTCTTCGGCCAACCGTGAGTCGGTATTATTCAATTTGGTTTTGTCCACTTCCAAGTGGTGCCACTGACGGGGGTTTCGGTTTCGTTTCTTCTTTTTCTGTTTTGTTATCGTTTTGATCTGAGCGAGTGAGAGTTTCGCGCAATTTCGCGATTTCTAGTGCAGTTTGGGGTTTCGATTTTAGGGCTTTGCGTTTACGATTGGGGGTTCGGTGCGCGTCGTGATGGATGCGAACTAGGGTGACGTGTTTGGTTTTGGTTCTGTGCAGCAGCAAGAGGACGAGGAGGTGCTCGTGCCGCACGCGGATTTGCCCGAGAACAATCACCAACCCATGGAAGGTAGTTCTCGTTTCTTGTTCTGGCGCTTCCTTTGATCCGGCTTTTTAGTTTTTGGTTTTTTTTTTTTTTTTTTTTTTTTTTTTTTTTTTAATTTTGGTTTAAGGAGCTGAGGTTTTTTCAGTGTCGGTAGCTTCTGTGTGATTTAATTGAATTGTTATGGAGGTTCGGGATAATGTTTTATGCATTGTTGCTTGGGGAGAGAGTGGGGGAGCTGGGTGAAAAATTGGTTTTAGGAATTTAGGTTTTGTGTTAGTTTTCGTTTTTCAGATGTAGGAAATTCATTAGTTAGTGTATGCTTTGGGATTTTGATTGTTTTTCTTTATAAAAAATGTTTTTCAGCTAAAGTTTCAGAACGGAAAAAAATTTGCATCCAATTATTGGTCGTATTTGAAAGTTGTGGGGTTTTGATGCAATTATTTATTGTGTAATTAATCAGGTAACATCATTTTACTTGTGTTCCTAGTTAGCTAACGGAGGGTCTAGTAGTTACGGTCACACTTTTTATTTTTTGGGGGTAATTTATGGTTTCAGCTAATTCCAGATTTTATAGGTGATTGTTCCTTTTCTTTTTGTTTCTTTGATGATCGTTAGTTGTAGCTCAACCTGAAACTGCCAATACTGTGGAGAGTCAGCCTGTTGAGGATCCTCCATCATCTAGATTCACATGGAGGATTGACAACTTTTCAAGGCTGAATACGAAGAAGCTCTATTCGGATATATTTGTTGTTGGTGGCTATAAATGGTATTTTTCTGAGATTTACTGAACTAGTTAATGATGGTCCCTTTTCTTGAATATGCTCTTATACGTATACTTCTTTCCAGTGATTATCTCTTTAAAACTTGGTTTTATTCTTTGCAGGCGTGTGCTTATTTTCCCAAAAGGAAACAATGTGGACTATTTGTCCATGTATTTGGATGTTGCAGATTCAGCTAGTTTGCCCTATGGTTGGAGTAGATATGCACAATTTAGCTTGGCAGTTGTTAATCAAATCCATAATAAGTATTCTGTTAGAAAAGGTAGTCCCTGCAAACAATTTGATCTTTACACTTTCACAAGATGACATAGATTAGCCATATGTGTAAAATAAAAAAGAGCATTGCTGGAATTAGAAGTGAAGAATTTTGCTAGGTTTCTATTGCAATTAGTCGATGGAAGAGCATTGATACCTCCTTGCATGATAAATATTCTGTTATAATTAAATTCTATTAGTATACATCATATATAATAAATCATGTGACACCTTTACTCATTCTATAATTTATTTTTTGTTTCTTAGTCAATTTTCTATATCTTGCCCTTTGGGTCGTATTCACTATAGGATAGTGGGACTTTGGAAGGGGGTGGGGGATTATGGTTACCAGATGTTTAAATTCATTCATATGCATGTGGCATTGTTCACATCATGGTTAACCTTTGTTTCCAACCTCGTGCATCTTGTTTAAAAATTAGGTGGAGAATCAGATTATGAGTTCTATACTTTATGGTGTTACTTGTCTCAATTATTTTTTTACTAAAAGAGGAAGTGAAAATGCACAATTTATGGTTAGCCTTGTTGTAACTCAATTTTGCATACACTATGCAGACACACAGCATCAATTTAATGCACGTGAAAGTGATTGGGGTTTCACGTCCTTCATGCCTCTTGGTGAATTGTATGATCCTAGTAGAGGGTATCTTGTGAATGATACTCTTATAGTTGAAGCTGAGGTTCTTGTTCGTAGGATTGTTGATTACTGGACATATGATTCAAAGAAGGAGACTGGTTATGTTGGGCTTAAGAACCAAGGAGCTACCTGTTATATGAATTCTCTACTCCAAACCTTGTACCATATTCCTTATTTTAGAAAGGTTAGAACAGTTTGTCATATTTTGTTTTGCCTGAAGTTCAATTATATGTTGGAAAGTAATTAGAAGTTGGTTTGTGGGTATAATAACATTTCAGGCTGTGTACCATATGCCAACAACTGAAAATGATATGCCCTCTGGTAGCATCCCTTTGGCTCTACAAAGTTTATTCTACAAGCTTCAGTATAGTGACACCAGTGTTGCGACAAAGGAGCTGACAAAGTCTTTTGGATGGGATACATATGATTCTTTCATGCAGCATGATGTTCAAGAACTAAATCGTGTTCTCTGTGAAAAACTTGAAGACAAAATGAAGGTATGACAATAACTTTGGTAAATTTTCTTGTTGACAAGTGATCATATCTAATGGTTATTGTATGTTATTTGTCTTCAGGGAACTGTTGTTGAGGGAACCATACAAAAGTTATTTGAAGGGCACCATATGAATTACATTGAATGCATCAATGTGGACTACAAATCAACTAGAAAGGAGTCATTTTATGGTACTTCCTTAGGATTTTGAATTCAATTATGTGTTAAGTTCTTATTGTATAATTCTAATTTAGTTTTACATATGCTTGTTAGACCTTCAGCTTGATGTCAAAGGTTGTCGTGATGTTTATGCTTCCTTTGATAAGTATGTTGAAGTGGAACGTCTTGAGGGGGATAACAAATATCATGCTGAACAGTATGGTTTGCAGGTTAGTTGCTATTCATAGATGCTGCAGCAGCATATAATAAGCTATTAGAGTCATTTGGAGAAGTTAACCTCGTGTTTCAAAGAAATTAAGTATTTTTGTTTAAATTTGTTTTGATCTTATTATTATCATGTCTTCTATGAACCATTTCAATCTTTAAAATAGAAGAAACTGTGGGTTTGATGAGTCACTTTAGTCTTCTGCATCAAAATTGGCTGGGTCAGATGTTTGGTGCATTTTTGAAACTGTCATGCGTCATCCTGAATATTATCTGGGAGAGTGCTAGATATAGTAAATTGACAGTTATTTAGATTTTGATTATGCTTGAGTTAAATTTTGAAAAATCCGTAAAGTTTAGTTAGAAAAGTTGAAAGCAAAGTTCCTGACTACTGTTTCTATGCAGGGTGACAGGGTAGTAGAATTCTAGATAAGAGGAAGTAGACAGAGAAGAAGGGGAGAGATAGTGATAACTTCTGTTTCTATTTTTTAAGGATATTTCTTCATCATCTGATAGCGTAGTCAGTTTATATAGCAGCTCTAGTAGTGTACAAAGCAAGCTTACAACAATAACCAACTTCTTTTATATAAATATAGATATAAATAGCTAAACTAACTGAAGGTTTTCTGCCTTAGCTGACAAATATAACACACACAATAATACTCTAACATAGGGTAGCTTTGCTTCTATTTTCTTTTCATTGTTCCTTGGTTATATTTTGGCTTTTCTGTGTTATCCTTCATCTTGTGCAAAATCTCTTTCTCTCCTTGCCTTTCTATTGAAAGACAAATATTTATAGCAATGTTTTTGCTTGTTGGGGGGTGATAAGCCAGTGATAGCTTCAATTGTAAGAGGTTGTATTTGAACAACTCTTCTAAGATTGGCAAAAGCCCTTCTGTTATTCAGCTTGTCCTTGTCTGTGTTATCCATTATCTGCTCCTGTGCATTCTGTATTTTAGTGTTTCACTACTACCATGTAAATTAACAAGTGAATGTGATATTCAATGAAGGGTTTGCTAGGGCATGAGGGTCCCACGTAGTGTGATTTGAGGGTAGATGTACACACTACTAGACATGGAAACAAGGTGGTGTGAGGACAGGTTTAGCTCGCCCTGTCCCTGTCCTCACAAAAAGCAGGACGGGGTGTTGTTCGGGTTTAGAAGGGATGGGTCTAAAATTTTATTACCTCTATTATATGTTATATTCTGTTATAATTAAACTGTCAACCTTTTGTTGTTGGAGCAAAACATCATAGTTTTCTAATCAGGTTGTTAGAATGTGTGGACGTATCCAATATTGTCCTATCATATTTTAGACTATTTTGTATTATCCCATTAGGATTTCTTTGCCTATTTCCTCATTTATTATTAGGAATGGTTACATATTTTCTTATTCCTTGTTTCGTTTCCTATTTAGTTAGATTATGCTTGGTATTAATAAGGGTTACTGGTCTATTTTGGTAAACAGTTGCTTGGGAATATGTACATGTCATATAAGCTCTTATGGGTCTGTTTTGAAAAGATTAATTTACAGTTTATTTGGATCTATCATTTGTTGTAAATACTTGTTCAAGTGCTTGGGAGGGTTTATAACAATAACTTGAGATATATCTGTAAGCTGTTTTCAGTTTATTTCAGTAAGCTCTCCTAGATAGCTTATGAAAATAGCTTTTAGTTTATATGAAAACAATTTAACCCTATTTCCACTTTTAATTGTTGAAACCACTATACATAAGTGTTTATATGATATGCTCTTGTTCAATAAGGCTTGAATTAAGCTATTTACCCAAACAGGAGATTGAAAAGGAAATATGGTAAAACTATTTTCATATTATGTGTAAGCTGTTCACTAAACTATTATGGAGAGCTTATTGAAATAAGTTGAACACATATTGTAGAATATTGTAAGCTATTTTCCTAAGCTCCAACCAAGTGCTTATTTCAAAAGGTACTTTAAAATAAGCTCTTTGATACACATTGTAGTTCTCTAGTTTTGTGAATGTATCATATTTTCAATTGTTAACGATAGAGGTGTCCCCTTTGCTCTTTAGAGTGCTGTCACAAAGCACCTTTTGTGGTCCAGCGTTTCATGGTCAATAAAGGGTTTAGCGATTGCTTTTGAGGTGTTACTATCTTTTTTCCTTTAGAGTTGGTATTAGAGTGAGTATGATCCCATTTTTTCTTCTACTGTCACTAGACCACCACTGTCCACCATCTCCATCCATTATTGTTTTGTTTGATGAAGTCGAGGTTAGGCATGCCTCGAAGAGCGAGATCCAACCTCGGTTGTCGCATGACCAAACGGATCTAGATGCCATCAACATACCACTTTCTCCTAGTCCATTTCATGCGAATGTGTCTCACATGATGCCTTGCCATGGTCAGAATCTCTCTAGGGATTCCTATTGTTTGTATCTTGGCTTGATTTGCCTCGCTTCTCTTTTTCTTTTTTGAGGTCGTTAGGTTTGTGGGTCAAGATTCTCCCTTCACAATATTAGGGTTTCTCTTTTCTCTCCTTGGATATGGTCCCTCTTTTTGTACTTATGGTGGCTTTAGTAGGTTCTGCTCCTTCCTTTTTTGTTACTCCTATGATTACCATTGCATATCTCTACTAGAAGAATTATTTGTCTTGGTCAGCCTTCATGGAGTTATACTCCTATGAAATTTATCGTATCAAACCTCAATTAGTTTCCAAGAAATATACTCAAATTTATGGGCTCAACTACTTTGATACTTTGTCTACCGTGGATAAGATCAACACTGCATGGATCTTCCTTGCGATGGATGCTATTATTCATTGGTCACTCCACTAACTTGACATTAGAAATGCCTTCAGGGTACCCTTGGCAAGGAAATTTACACGGAGCAACTTCTTGGATTTATTGCTTAGGTAGACTCTGACTTAGTTTGTAAATTACGTCAGTCTCTCTATGGCTTGAAGCAATCACCACAAGCTTGGTTTGGTAAATTTAGTGATATTATGTAGATTTTTGGATTGAAAGAGTGATGCAGATCATTTAGTGTTTTATTCTCATACTTCTCCTCGAAAGTGTGCTTAACTTATGGTCTACGTTGATGATATAGTTATACCATTTGGGTTGCTCAATTGAAAAAGTACTTATTCAACCATTTTCAGACAAAAGGAGGTTATCTAAAATATTTTCTTAGTATTAAAGTGGGCCAATTGAAGAAAGGTGTGGTCATTTCACAAAAAAATGTGCTCTTGATATTTTGGAATAGACAACTTTGGCAAATTGAAAGCCTATTGATAAGTTTATGGATCCAAATAAGAAATTAATGGGAGACCAAGGTGAAATTTTCTTAAATCCAGCGAGATATTAGAGGTTGGTGGGAAAACTCATTTATCTCACTATTATAAGATCAATAATTTTTGTGTAAATGGAGTTGTTAGTCAATTCATGCAAAAACCTCACATTTATTATTGGAATGTTGTGATTTGAACTTTCATATATGTAAAATGGGTTCTAAGACAAAGGGAATACTCAAAGCTTAGGGTATTGTGATGTAGATTGGGCTGACTGTCCCATTGATATAAGATCTATCACATGATATTGTGTATTCATTGGAGGGAACATTATTTCTTTGAAGAGAAAGAAACAAAGTGTTGTTGTGCAATCTACTGAGGAAGCAAAATATAGGTCTATGAACTTGCTTACTTGTGCTTGTTTGGATTAAACAACTTCAAGAGTTGAAATTTTGTGACCATGAGCAGATGAAATTTTATGTAACAATCAGACAACTTTTTATTTTACCTCCGAACAAGTGTTTCATGAGAGAACGAAACATAGAATTAATTTGTTTGTCATTTTCTTAGGTAAAAGTAGCTGTCCGAGGATTTAATTACTGTTCTTATGATCAACTTGCTGACATTTGGCTAAATCTCTAAGAGGATCTAAAATTCAGTTTATATGTTCTAAGCTTGGTGTATCCTACAGCTTGAGGGGAGTGTTGAATATAAGTTTTTATTTTTCTGTTCTTTTATATGTACCGAGCTCTAGGGTTAGGGTTAGAGGCTAAAGCCTTTGTTTTGTACTTGTACTTTCCTTTATATATAAATGCAAATACATTTGTGAGTGATACAACTCATTGATTTTAAGTCACTGTTCTGTTCAAGTTTACCTTCTCAGTAAGAAGCTTGGGATGAAAACAAGGGTTCTTTCCTACCATTTAGACTTAGGCGATCTTTAATGCTAACCCATTTTGCGTTCTTATTACAATTTTTGTGGAGCATTTATTGATAACTCAGAGTTAAGAACTGTTTTTACTTTTTACTCCAATGTTAAAACCTCAATTTGCTGTTCTTATATTTTTATTTTTTCTCATTTTTTCTTTCTCTTTTCTCTCACAGTATGCATACCACTTGTCACCGTAGTTCATCTCTAAATTTCTCTTGAATACAATCGTTCCTAATTGTATATTGTATGTTTGTTCATTCATCTAATTCTCTTGTTTGCTACATTCTGTTTCTGTTCTATCTGGCTCTTCACTGCTTATTGTCCTTATTTATTGCCATAGTTTATTGATGTTCATATGCCAGAGGTAGAATTGCTTGAGTTTGGTAGAAAGTTCTCAATCACAACTCATATTTGAACTTGAAGTTTATCACTGTAGTACTGTAAGAAATTCAACGGTAATTTTTAATCTAGAAGGAGCCATTGGATGGCTGAAAATATTAATTGACTAATATTATCTAATGATTTAATTTGTGCAACATCTTTTGTGTAACATGAATTGAATGATTTAATTTATTTATACTTTGTTACCCGGCTTCCAATATTATATTACTTGGAAATAATTTATTTGTGCAGCTCAAAACATTTTGATTATTTGCTTCAAACAGTATCTTCATATTTTGTTATGTTGCTTGCTTGTCTGAAATTACAACTTTTTAAGCAATTTATTTTTACTCAGGTTGATGCTCAAACTAATTTACTATTTAATGGACATGACTATTTCAGGATGCTAAGAAGGGTGTCTTATTTATTGATTTTCCTCCTGTTCTTCAACTTCAGCTAAAAAGATTCGAATATGACTTTATGCGGGATACTATGGTTAAGGTTGGTGATCCAATTGATACATTGCTGATATTTTTTTTGCAGTTAGTAACTATCTATTGCAGAAATTTTCCATGTGATGCTTACAAATAGAACTTCAATTATTTAAACTGTTGTATGAAGTAAGGTGCTTCTGGTGCGCTTTGGCTCTATTGTAAAATGCCAATGAATATTTGTTAAATATTATGGCATGCCAATGTTTGTGCTACATATTTTTGGTTTTAAGTAGTGGTTCCTTCATGGTATTGCCAATTTTCTACTGTTACTGATTTGTTTTTAGAAGAAAGTGATTTAGGATGTATGTTGGAAGGCAACTTGAACTAAACTGGTTGGTGGTATTACAGAGAAGTGGTTTCTTGAGTGCTTGAGTAGTTTTGGTGGAATTTAAAAGATAGTGCCTTATAGAATTTAAATACATGTGTTGGTTAATATATGCTTGTTTGAGAATAGTTTTTTTGTTAGTGATGTAGCTAGGGATGGGGGTTGTATGGATGAATATTTACTTCCTTGATTTGAGACCATTACACACAGAAGATTTTCTGCAGGAGTGGCCATGGGGATTAGCTATTATTATTAGTGTCTATGCTTCTGTCAATTTTCATTCACATTTGATAGATTGCACAAGGAACTGGTAGACTAATTTTTTATTTTTGTGCTTACTATATAGATTAATGACCGTTATGAGTTTCCCTTACAACTTGATCTTGATCGTGAGGATGGAAAATATCTGTCACCTGATGCTGATAGGACTGTTCGCAATCTTTACACACTTCACAGGTAATTAAATGGTAGTATTTGTTAGTAGAGATTGCATTGGGTAGTTTTATTTTTAGTTAGATTATTTACTTTATGAGTATTCAGAACTGGTTATTTTGTGATTTATGTTGTGGTTGGTGATTGGGTATGTGATTCCCTATTTAGTGTATGAATGATATGATTTGCTGAGTGGTGCAATATTTATATGCTTGTTGCTGTATAAGTTGCAGACTTTTCTCTCCATGTGCATTTTTTTAGACTTGTTTCTGTATATGTTGCAATGTTTGCCTGTATCGTAAGGAGGAAAATGTAAACAGAACTACTGTTGCAATGTAAACAGGAGACAGTGTGGATCTCTCATGACTATTTTTTTTCTCGTTCATTTCTTAGTCTTGCAAATAATAGACAATGTGTTTAATTTTTTTCATGGGCATTTCTATTATAACGAAAGACCATTTGGGAAAGTTGGTTAATTGTTGTGATTGGGCAAATGCATATAATTGGTGTGCAGTTATCTTCAAAAATATTTTTTTTTACCTTACCTATTGTTATGCATTTCTCACATTAAATAGCATTAGTCTTTTATAAAAAAAATGCATAAAAATTATAAATTTAATTTCTCCAATTTGTTTTATGCATATTTGATCTTATGAAGTTCTGTTTTTAACATACTTTGAAATTTTTGGCAGTGTTTTGGTTCACAGTGGAGGTGTGCATGGTGGACATTATTATGCTTTTATCAGGCCAACCCTCTCTGAACAGTGGTATGTGTAAATAGTGTTGAGAGATTTCTTCTGTTCATTGTCTTTGATCTAGCATGTATTTGTACATGTATGTAATGGGGACACGAGACAAATATGTTTAATATGAATGATAACTTTCTGTTGGGAATACAGTGTGATAACAGACTATGTTTCATGAATCTTTTTCTTTGTGGGCAAAGAGTTCTGGCCAGTGTTATTCTGAGTAAAATATACAAAAGGTGGTTTTGAGTACATCAAACTATGCACGTGGAACTTGTTTGAGGCCATAAATAGCTATGTGAAGCCTGCACAAAAGAGAGGTATCTGCTGCATTAAAATCTGGTGGTTGGATCATGTAGACTTCCTCATCAGGGAAGCCAATGAGGAATGTGTTGTGAACATCTAATTGAAAGATCCACCATTAGGAAGTAAGAGCTGGTGTGAGTATAATCTGAATATAGACAGTTTTCATAAGCAGGAGAATGTCTCCCTGAAGACAAAACCTGGGTGCTGGTTAAATCCTTTGGCCACCAGCTGTGCCTTGTATCTATGAATAATAGTGTCATTAGGATTTTATTTAACTTGCAGCCGGTGACAACTCGGTAAGGTTGATGAGGAATAGCAGAATGAACAATGAGATCACGGTGTGAGAACCCTTTGAGATATCTCAATATTTTTTTAACTGCAACCCGATGAGATTCTAGAGCAGAAGCCATAAACTAGCATACCTTGTTGATAGCGAAACATAAGTCAGGATGAGTAATAGTAACATATTGAAGTGCGCCAACAATTGACCTGTTAAAAGAAGGATTTTGTAGTAGATATGAAGCATATTTAGACCATATGCAATTAGATATCATAGGAGATGAAATAGACTTGGGTTCAAGCATATTAGTCTTGATCAATAAGTCTGATACATCTAGCCTGAGTCATAAGATCAACGAATTTCAATGCAAAGAAAATAATCAAAGGAACCAAGTTGTTTCAGAGAGAAATTAGAATTTATTTGAGTCATGATTTTCTGTATGAGAGAATGTGAACTGTGAGTGATGATAATATCATTGACATACACAAGTATGAAGAATGACATTTGCTGTCAGTAGAGCCAAACTGAAGAAGAGTAGTATTCAGCCTTTCAAACCAAGCTCTAGGAGCTTGTTTAAGACCATATATTGGTTTATTCAACTTGTATATTAGAGATTAGACTTCAACATCAAACCCCCGAGGTTTAGACATTTAAACTTCTTATTGAAGATAGCCATTGAGAAAAGCATTGTTTATGTCAAGTTGAAATATAGGCCACTTATGTAAGAGCAAGAGTGAGAATAATAGGAAAAATGATAGGTTTAATAATAGAAGAGAATGTCTCGAAAAAATAAATCCAAACCTTTGATTAAACCCTTTTTCAACCAATCTGTCCTTGTACTTGTTTATTAAGCCATATGCATTTTCTTTAACTCTAAAACCCATTTGAAATTATTGAGAATCATGTTTGGAGGTAAAGGAACAAGAGTCCAAACATAATTTTTTTGTATAGCAGTAAATCATTAGTCCAAGTAGCAAACTATTTTGAGTCTTGAAGAGCTTTTCTTACAACATGAGCAAGAAGGAGAAAAGGTTGAACTCTCAGTTGAACAATCCCATTTTTGATCTGGTGATCAGAGGGTGAATATTGGTAAGTAGGTCTAAGGTCAGAACTAGAGGAATTATTTTGACTAGATTACTCAATTGAAGGTTCAATACTGTAAGTTGTAAAAGCTCCTGAATTTGAGATTTCGGACTAAGAAGGAGAGCAAGTGAACTAACATCTGGCATTAGATTCTGTGACGAATGGAGCTGTAGGAACTGTAATATCAGTATGAACTATATCATGAATATAGGCAGACATAGAGGCCGAATTAGAAGATGAGGGTGTAGAAGTAGGTGAGAAGAGATGAGGATAAGGAATCTATGCTCGTTAAAAATGACTTTTTTAGAAATAAAGATTTTGCCAGTTGGAGATAAACATATACATACATATATATATATCCTTATAATTGGTAGAATACCCCAAAAAGACACTCAGTTGACCTAAACTCAAGCTTGTGAGCATTTGTATGTTCTAAGGAAAGGAAAGCAAGCCCACCCAAAAACTGAGAAAATTGTAATCTCGGGAGGTTTGAGGTAAAGTAGTTTAGGGAGTGGCAAACTGAAGAGGAACACAGGGTAACCTATTTATTAGGTAAACAACAGTAGTGAAAGCAGGATCCCAAAAGGTTAAGGGAAGAGATATGTGACTAAGAAGAGAAAGACCCATTACAACTGTCTATGTTTATGTTCAACAACACCTTTTTGGTGATGAGTGTGAGGACTCAATGAACGATGAACAATGCCTATCTCATTAAGGTAGTTAGTAAAGAGATAAATTCATCTCGCCAATTGGATTGTAAAGCTTTGATGCATTTATTAAAAATTGCAACTCAACTGTACTTTTGAATTGTTTAAAAACGGTTAAAGCATCAAATTTATTTTTAAGATATATCCATGTGAAATGTGAGTAGGCATCAACAAAGGATATGTAATAACAAAAATTACCGTGAGAATTAGTAATAGTAGGTCCCCACAAGTCACTATATATCAATTCCAAAGGAGACTCATGTTTAGTTTTAGACAATTGATAGGTTAACAATGAGCTTTTCCCACACAACATGCAAAACATAAAGGAAACCAACTTTATTAAGAAATTTGATATTACATTGTGGAAAGACAAGACAAAGAACATTAGAACCTAGATGTCCTAATCTGAGATGAAAAGTATATGCAGTATTTGGCACAACATTATTACAACTATCAAAATCAGTATTTATACAAAGAAAAGACTTAGTTGGACAAAATTGTAGCTGAGGAGAGCGGCAAACTGGAAAACTGATAGAGCCCATCAGGATCAACAGGACCTTGAAGGAGAATTTGATTGGAATCCTCAGGTTTAATGAAATATTTGTTAGAATGAAACTCAAATATACATGATTGTCATAAGCTAATTTGCTTACACTAACAAGATATTTGGTTATATGAGGGACATGTAACTGAATATGAAGAACTAATTGCAGAGTTATATGGTGAGGAAAACTTTGAGAAACCAGAAGAAAGGATTTTCAAACCTTGACCATGTCAACAAATATCTGATCCAGGAACTTCAAAAAGAGAATTCTGTTGAATGTTTTGAGCATTATTTGTCATATGATAGTAAGCCCCAGAATCATAAAACCAAGTTGAATTGGGTTACACATTTATCTGGTTAATTTACAACATTTATTGAAAAGTAATTAAGGTTATTTTGGAAAAGAGAAATTAATGCAAGAGACAATTTGGAGTGTATATTAAAAAGCACCATGCAAATTTCTCAAAAGGTTGATGGAGGTAGTTTGCTGAAGATAATAGTATTTGAAATCAGGCTGTTGGAGTGCTAGAGAATTGGAAGGACTCTGTTCTTTGGTACTTCTTTATTAGATTTAGTGACTATATCTGCTTTACGGCTTCAATGTGCAGCATACTGGGAGGCACTTTTCCTTCTTTATGCTGTTTTCAAATACCCTTTTTGGCCTTGCTCTGGTATTAACTATTGGTGAATATTTGGACTGGCATTCAGGTACAAATTTGATGACGAGAGGGTGACAAAAGAAGATAATAAAAGAGCATTAGAGGAGCAATATGGTGGTGAAGAAGAGGTAATTATTTTATTACCATTGACCATGACATTTTCCTTTTGAATATTTGTCTGTTAACGATTGAATCTTGTGTTTTAACAGTTACCACAGGCAAATCCTGGATTCAATAACACTCCCTTTAAGTTCACCAAATACTCAAATGCTTATATGCTGGTGTATATACGTGAAAGTGACAAGGATAAAATCATATGCAATGTAGATGAGAAAGACATTGCAGCACATTTAAGGGTAAGCGTGTATTCTTATCTACATCAATGACTCTGAAAGATGTAAGCCAAGTTGAATTCAAACATGTTTCATGTTTGTTAGTTGCTTTAACTTTGAAACAAATTTAGATGGCTGTTGTATTTGAGAATAGGTCTAAGAAAGCATGTTACTGCTGAGCTGTAGCTATCAACATGATGGCACTTTCTAACTTATCCTCTTTCTCTTCCTTTTCTCTTTTTTTTCTCCTCAATCACTGAATTTTATTCTAATGAGAAGCTGCAGGCCTTATGAACATATTGGGCAAAAATTAAGTCAAGTTCAATTTGCTGTGTCCTCTACTCTTTTTAATATTCTATTATTTATGCTGCTTAATGCTGGAAATTGGGTTATGATTTTCTGCAATGAATTAATGTAGGAGAGGTTGAAGAAAGAACAAGAAGAGAAAGAGCACAAAAAGAAAGAAAAAGCAGAAGCTCACCTTTATACTATTATAAAGGTTCTTAGTTCCTAACCTCGACTTCTTAAAGAAACAATTAAATAATATTTTTATTGCACTTTACTTAGGTTTTGAATTAAACCATCAAATTATGTTTTATTACTGATATTATATTCTTAGGTGGCACGTGATGAAGACCTTAAAGGGCAGATTGGAAAGGCTATATACTTTGATCTTGTAGACCATGACAAAGTTAGAAGTTTCCGAGTCCAAAAGCAGACTTCTTTTAACCTTTTCAAGGTATTTTCTGCAGTCATGCTAGCTTGGTGGTGTGGTCTTCTACTTCATTATATTTTAATTTAAGAAATCAAATTGTAAGAGCACATTATTATTAGTCTGACAAAAAGTGGCATAAACATTCAGTTATGATATTAAGACAAATTAATTTAAAATATTCAAATACAGGGAATTATTGATGCTGCAGCCTGAAAATTCAAAGAAAAGAGGAATGAAATTGAGTAACAAGCTGATATTGTCTTGCCCTGTCCATTTTTGCTACTACTTTTTAACAAAAAATGCTTGCTTTGCAATGTAATAGCAAATGTCCTGCTGTTTCTAACCTACATCTACATATTCTCATATTTGGGGATCACGAGTTAGGGGTCTGTTTGATTAGAGAGGGTAAGGAGGAATGCTTTTGTGAGAAAGTACTTGTTTGGGAGACATTTTAAGAAGTTGGAAACAAATATATTTTCAGCTGTAAAAAGTTTGTTTTT
Source organism: Macrotyloma uniflorum (assembly GCA_016859785.1). Lineage (NCBI taxonomy): Eukaryota > Viridiplantae > Streptophyta > Magnoliopsida > Fabales > Fabaceae > Macrotyloma > Macrotyloma uniflorum. The sequence goes on from BDMB01000108.1 coordinate 339,546, forward strand.
TTTTTTTCCTTAAAAAATTATGTTTAATAAAACAACTTCCAAAATTTTATTTCCAGGAAGTAGAAGTGGGGAAAGGTGTGAGAGTGCAGGAATAAATGAGTAATAGAGTACCAAAACAATTCTGTGATGTTCTGTTCTTTTATTTTAAACACTGAGAAATGTTTTTGAAAACAGTTTTAAAATGCTACGCTTACCAAACAGTTTTTTTTTAAATAGAAATAGTTTTTAAAAATATGAAGTAAACATGCCTTTAATTTTTATGAAATACCCTCTTTTGAGAAGTCTTGGATGAGAAATAAGCAATGTTACGTTTTATTTATTTACAAATATCTATTTCTGGACATCCCTTATTTTTACCGGTATAGAGCCTTCAAAATACAATAAATTATTATCTGTTTAAAGCTCTTTTGAGTTGGCAACTGATGTAGGATGGTAACTAAGAGAAGGTAGAGTACTCATTTAACTTGATTTCAAGCACACAGTTGAAATGTAATGTATCAACAATCTGTTATACAAAAACTCTATCACAGGGCATCTAAAGGGTAAATCTTTGATAAATCCTGACTTGATACATAACCTTTATAAATATAAATTTTAGTTAAGACCATGACAGATGTGAAGGATAAAGTCGGAAGAAATAATGAATTATGCATCATCTACATGGCCAAATCTGCTGTTAATGTAGAACAGATGGCTGGGGAAGACATTAAGCTTGTCTCACTTAGTATATACTGCATCACACTGGCTGCTGGAAATGCCAACAATGCTATTAAAATCAGTAGTTTGGTTCTGTTAAAATCTCAGTAATTCATGTTAGTGAAAACCTCTTTTCTTGATGATAGAATTTTAATGACTTTAACCTCAATTTTTCAAAACCTCATGAATTTTGAAATCATACCTGATAGTGTTGCTTGTGATCCAATCACATTGTTCTTGGGTTGCAATCATGCCATAAAAGCATGATTTAGTTGTGGGGGAATTGCTTGCTTCTCGCCAGCAAGGAATTGTGTGTTGCTTGTGATCCAATCATATTGTTCTTGGGTTGCAATTGAGAGCCTAGGAGGCACCTACACCTTTCTTCTCTTCTGTGCCATACTGCTCGACATTTCTTGGTTCATTCTTAGAATTCTCGTGAAGGTAAAGGAAAACAGAACACTTGAGAAACATAATAGGCCCAACAACATTCACTAGACTTTGATAACATTTTAGAATGTGAGTTTAAGTTTAACTCAATTCTAAAAATAAAGCTTGTAAGGTGGGAATTACCCCTCACTTATATACTATAATTTAATCATATCTTTAGTCTATGTATGATCTGAAAATTAGAATATAAAATGTATAACATGAATTAATATGATCAACATCTATTTTAGTTAAAATTGAAAATGTTATTGATGGTTGTGTAGTTTATTATAGAGCATTTCTTTAAAATCTTTATTTTGTAATTTGATTTTAATGCCCGTTTTTACATATTCTGTAATATGCAGGAAGAGGTTGCAAAAGAATTTAATATACCAGTTCAATTTCAGCGCTATTGGCTTTGGGCAAAGCGTCAAAACCATACCTACCGTCCTAATAGACCATTGACACCTATTGAGGAAGCACAATCTGTAAATTCTCTCGTTTTCCTGGAGATTTTGTTTTCTACTTTGTTCCTTTTCTTTTGGCTGCTTACTGATTGTTTCTCGATTCAATATAGAGATGTTCTGTACAATTATATTAAGCTCCTTCAACCACTTGGTTATGTTTTTTGAATTATAACTTTATTTTATCTTATGGACGCCTGTTAACTATGTGATTGTGCCATCTTGCTATATGTTTATTCCATATTGTGGGCTGGCTGAATGATTCATGGGTTGCTTTTGTTTTTCATTTTCCCCATCTTTTATTAAATGTTTTCTATTTCTTGAAACAAAAAAAATAAAAAAATAAAAAATTCAATGTTTAAATAGTATTGTGCTTATTAATTGTTTTAGATCCTGTGCTTGTATTCCTTGTTTTGTGAATGCTCTGATGTTGGTGATTATTATCTGTGTTGGAGTTGGTTATGTGAAATGAAAAAACTATGATTTGAAGGTTTTCTCAATCTACTTCATTGTATTACAGGTCGGACAATTGAGAGAAGTATCAAACAAGGTTCATAATGCAGAATTAAAATTGTTTTTGGAAGTGGAGATGGGGATGGTAATGTTTGAATTATTGAAATTGAATACTATTTTAATATTATGAAATTTTAATGTACAACTCAAACACTGTCCTGTTGAAAATCTGTATTCATCTTTAGGATTCTCGTCCCATTGCACCACCTGACAAGACGAAGGACGATATATTACTTTTCTTCAAGCTCTATGATCCTGAAAAAGAGGAGCTGCGGTACTGAGTAATTTATTTATTTCAACATTTTTATCTGAGACTTAGGTTGACCTGGGATTTATTTTTCATTATAACGGCAGTTATGTTGGAAGGCTCTTTGTGAAGTGTACTGGCAAGCCATTGGAAATCCTAACGAGGTTAAATGAAATGGCTGGTTATGACCCTGAAGAAGATATTGCACTTTATGAGGTTGGTTTGTATTGATTCCTTTAATTCCGTTGTGACTCAATGAAACAGCTACATATGTAGTTGGGATGGTAATCAAATTGACGCTGTAACTGAGGCTACTGAAGTTGGTCTTTGACTGTGAAATTCTTGGGCTTCAAATTGCCTAAATTTTTTGTTGTCTTTTTCAGTCTCTATTTTTTCCCATTTTAGTAACTAAGAAATCTTGGAACTTGTTACATTTGATTTACTAATTTAGCCATAAATCTTGCTTTTTGTATTTTAGATTAAGTGTAACTTAGTTATCAATTGGCACTTGGCTTAAAACTGGTGCTAACTAGCTCCTTAACTTTTCAACCTGTGGGCTTAGATTCAGTAATATGTTTTCAATTTTGTGTTCTATTTTGTTGCTTTAGCTCCTAAATTTTCTGGTGAATGGTATTTAGAATGAGAAAGAGACAGAGAACAGATATGAAGAGAAGAGAGAGAACTAAAAGTATGATTTAACCTTAACTGTGATTACTACAGGGATAGCTATATATAACTATAGGTGTGACTCAACGCTGAGAAAGTAACCAGCTGTAACTAACTTGTAGCATCTTGTAACTACTAAACGGAAAAGCTTGATTGTAACAATTTCTAACTAACTAAACCAGAAAAGCTAAACAAAATATAAACATTGAAATGAAAAGAAATGTAAAATGTAAAGTGCCAAATACAGTGAATTCCCGGATAATACAATATCTCTAATAATAACAGATTAGTGCTTTATGTTATGTAGACATTAATTGGTTCCTGCATTATGAAAAAGGGGTAGGACCTTAAGAAGGATGGATACATTGCATGATAGCCGTTTTGGATACTGCTTGACATCAAATATATGTAATTACATTTATAATTTATTTTTTCAATTCTTGTACCAATATTGATTGGAATACCACGTCAATTTGATCTGTTCTGACTTTTTATAATGTATCATACACTTTTTAAACTTGAATTCTCCCATAAATTTAATTTTTGTTTTATGTTAAATTCAGAATAATTTTATATGTTGCATTATTGCTATGTTGTGCCTTATGATTTCTGAATTTTTCATTATCCCTGTTTCTGAGCCGAATGTGTCCTATTCAGTTTTTTTATCTGAGACTGAGTTGTCCAATTAATGAATTGACTGACTTTTTTTTTCAGGAAATTAAGTTTGAACCAAATGTCATGTGCGAACCTATTGACAAGAAAGTAACATTTCGAATTAGCCAGGTTAGTTATATCCATAATTGATGCATGATTTGTTTCAGGTTTTGAAAGATAATTCGTGGAAATTGACACTGACTGCTAGTAGTGGCGGGGAGTGGCTGGATTCCTGTGATAGGTCATCTATTGTCAACTTCTGATAAAGCAGAGGGTGGTGGGGTTCTGGTGACCGGGGACTCTGGGTGGTCACTGTTAACTTTAGTTTCTTGAATATGTAGAGTGACTAAAAAAATCAGTGTGTTGGAGACCACTGATGTATATTGTATTTATTTATATAGAGTACAAGTACAAAACAAAAGGGAAGGCTTCAGCCTCTAACCCTAACCATATGGCTGGGTACATACAAAAGAAACAGAAAAATGAAACATTTATTTTTATCATTCCCCCTCAAACTGGAGCATATAAATTGTATGCACCAAACTTGGAACATATAAATTGAATTCTAGGTCCTCTTAGAGATTTAGTCTACAAGTTGATCATCTGAACTAACAAACTTAGTAATTAGATCTTTGGACAACAACTTCTCCCTAATGAAATGAGCATTTTTCTTGCCCTCATACAAGAACCCTTGCCCTAGAGTTTTTTTTTTACATGTCTAAGAATGCGAATCTATATTCCATTAATCAATAGGAGGATTCGACATGACTTGACAGACAACTGTAATTGCATAAGAAAGATTAGGTCTTGTAATTGTGAGATAAAAGAGTTTTCCCACCAGCCTCTTATATTTCTCTGGAATTGTCAAAATTTTCACCTAGGTCTCCCATTAATTTTTTATTTTGATCCATGGGATTGTCAATGGGCTTGCAATTTACCAAACTTGTCTCCTCCAAGATATCTAGAGCATTTTCTTTTTGAAATGACAACACCTTCCTTTGATTGAGCCACTTCAATACCAAGAAAATATTTTAGATAGCCAAGGTCTGAAAATGGATGAATAAGTGCTTTTTTCATTGAGAAACCCTAGTTGGATTATTTCATGTAATAACTATATCATCATCATAGACCATAAGATAAACACTTCATAGGGGAAGTATGACAATAAAACATTGAATGATCAAAGTTACTCCGTTCCAATCCAAATCATCATCATAGACCATAAGATAAACACTTCATAGGGGAAGTATGACAATAAAACATTGAATGATTAGTCTTCATTTCAATCCAAAATTCTTCATGGTATGACTGAATTTACTAAACCAATGTTGGTATGATTGCTTTAGACTATAGAGAGACCGATGTATAAATTAATCCTTGAAGCAACAAATCCTGGATGTTGCTTCATGTAAGTTCCCCCTAAATGTTTTCATGAAGAAAGACATTTTTAATGTCAAGTTGGAGAGGTCAATGATGAATAACAACCATAAAAAAGAAGAGCCGAACAATGCTAATCTTAGCCACAAGAGAAAAAGTGTCACAATAGTCAAGACCATAAATTGGAGTATATTTCTTGGCTACTACACCAGTGATGTATATTGTATTTATATATATATATATATATATATATATAGAGGAGAGTACAAGTACAATACAGAAGAGAAGGCTTCAGCTTCTAATCCTAACCCTAAACTGTGTACATACAAACGAAACAGAAAAGTTAAAAAATTATTTTTATCAATTTATGGAAGAAAGTGGCCTATTCCGGTGATGGGGGCAGGAGTTATACCTCCTACTGTCAGTAAGTGGTAGTGGCATGGAGTTGCCAAGATGTGGCAGTGGGAGACTGCATAAGGTCAAGTGTTTCTGGACAACTTTCATATAAGAATTATTGTCTTGCTAAGAGAATAGACTAAACCCACCCCTACCTCCCTCCTTGGGAATGAAAACTAGTATGAGAATGTTCAGCAAAATTATTTTGGGCAATCAAGTGTGATTGGGAATGTTTATACTAATGTTTTGCTAAACATTTGAATCTGCTATTCTATGTAAGGATTGCCACTATTGCAAAACCACATGCCTCAATCTAGTTTATTGGCTTATATTCTACATTTGCAGCTGGAAGACGGTGATATCATATGCTTTCAGAAGGCTTCCTCTATGGATAGTGAGGAGAATGTCCGGTATCCAGACGTGCCCTCATATTTAGAATATGTGCACAATCGCCAGGTACATTCATGTTTTTGGGTTACTTCATACAAAGTTGTTTGGTTTTTGGTGATGTGGGCATGAAACTTACCAAAATGAAGTCGTGGTTTAGGTAGATTTATCTTGCCCTCTTTTCACTTGCTTGTGCATACTTGTATGTGTAATTAATTAATCTTGCGAATTTCATGTTAATACTGAAATAAGATCTAAAATTGCTTATATATTTTATATATTCTTAGGTGGTTCACTTTCGATCTTTGGATAGACCTAAAGAAGATGACTTTTTCTTGGAGATGTAAGCATTTGGGAACTTATTGGGTCAAATTGTTTAATTATATGCTATTTATCTATTTGTGAAAGTGCAGATGTAGTTATTTATTTAGTATTATGCTGTTATACTTTTCCATTTACTAATTTCTAGGTCAAGGCTTTATACGTATGATGATGTAGTGGAGAGAGTAGCCCAACAACTTGGTTTGGATGATCCGTCCAAAATACGGCTGACACCACACAACTGCTACTCTCAACAACCGAAACCCCAGCCTATTAAATACCGAGGAGTAGAACATTTGTCTGATATGTTAGTTCATTACAATCAGGTAGTTATTGTTAAATTAATCATAATTTTGTTCTTGGAAAGACAATAGATCTTATTTCTTTCTTCAATGTCAGACTTCAGATATATTATACTATGAAGTACTTGACATCCCTCTACCAGAATTACAAGGGTTGAAAACTCTGAAAGTTGCATTTGCCACTAAGGATGAAGTGAGTACACTGAACAGATTTCTCTTCCCTTTTTAAGTAGTTTTTTTTTTTTCTCATAGCAGTTTTCTATGTTTCTTATATATTTTTTTATCAGGTGTTTAGTCATACAATCCGACTCCCAAAGCAGAGCACTGTTGGGGATGTCCTGGATGATCTTAAAACAAAGGTGAAATTGCTTTGATTCATTAACGTGCCTATGTACACAATGCTATGGTCATAAGTCACAAATGCACACAACTATCACATGTGACTTCTGAAGTTGAAAGGGAAATAATCTAGTGTCATGATCTTGGGACTAGTGTTGTATAAACCAGCTTAGTCATTGATGAGGTCAAAACACTAGGATAGTGGTCGAGGTGCTGGGTTGGTTGTCGGATCACTAGGAACTGGTTGACCTCTTCTATATTAATATATTAATATATATGTGTGCATCTATCATAATTTGACAAATTATTCCATGTTTAAAATCTTTATTTTAAGAAAGTACTAATGTCCGAATAACATAAAGTTCAAGACAATATAATTCCGTATAATGTTTTTCTTTATGATAAATAAGCTCCATCAACTTGAACCACGTCACTGTTTTCGTAAATGCATTTCTGATCCAAACACTCACCTGGGTTGGTATGGTTTGGACTGCAATGTAGGGCAAATACCAAGTTTTCCTAATAAAGCTGCCAACTTTTCCTCCATCAATAACTTTCAGATGACAATATACTATATATTTATTTATAACGCCTACTTATTAATATTGCTCAGGTAGAGTTATCTGATCCTGAAGCCGAACTTCGTTTGCTTGAAGTCTTCTATCACAAAATATACAAGGTACGAAATTACATGCATTGATGACTTGTGGTTTTGTTACTATAATTTTTTATTGTTTCCAAAAAATAATCATCTGTAAATCTCCATTAAATTCTCCTATGATCCTACCCTTGCCTGTCTGTTTCTGCTTGTGCTTTCGACCTTCACAAAACAGCACATTTACTTCCTGCCCCTCTTTCTGTGCAGGTCTTCCCTCCCAATGAAAAGATCGAAAACATTAATGATCAATACTGGACATTACGAGCGGAGGAGGTAGGAATCTGAAACAAGGGAGATAGTGTTGAGTTACAAGTGATAGCATTTAGTGTACTGGAAGTATTCCTGCTTTTGTTGTTCAAATGATGACACCACCTGGCTCTTCTATATATATATATCATTATATTATACTTTTGTTCAATGTCTCCCAAAATAATTGTAATACTTGTATGGTCATTTTCAAATTTAATAGATTCCAGAAGAAGAGAAAAATCTTGGTCCTCATGATCGTCTAATTCATGTGTACCATTTCAATAAAGACACAGCTCAAAACCAAATGGTAACTAGTTTTAATTGATACATTTTTTATTATGAAATTTAAAAATTTGATGTCCTTCATCTTTCATGCAAATATAATTGTATGACAAAAGTATTGTATTTTTGTTTTCCCTTCAAAATTTACAGCAAATTCAAAACTTTGGGGAACCTTTTTTTCTGGTTATACATGAAGGAGAAACACTATCTGAAATTAAAGTGCGAATACAAAAGAAACTCCAAGTTCCTGATGATGAGTTTGGCAAGGTATTTCCTCATATTGAGCTATATGAGTAATTAATTTGTTTGCTTGGTGCTTTCGTTGAGATAAAGTTGAGTATATTTTTTATTTCAGGTCACCTAACTGTTTTTTTATTATTTCTTGTTTGTTAGTGGAAGTTTGCATTTCTATCACTAGGGCGTCCGGAATACCTTCAAGATTCTGACATTGTATCCAGTCGTTTTCAGGTGCGATGATTGAATCTTTATTGTAATTATTTTTCTTAAAAAATTTCCACCACTGTATTCATGTTTGAATATGTTTCATTGTACTTGTTTTGGTGTCTGTTGATAGAGAAGAGATGTTTATGGTGCTTGGGAGCAATATCTTGGCTTGGAGCATACTGACAATGCTCCTAAAAGATCATATGCTGTCAACCAGGTTAGTGAATTTTATGACGAGCAAGTTTCCTCGAGTACAATTTGGTTCTGAGGGTTTAAAACATGGTTTTGTTTACTCCATTCAAAATTACATGGCTTTTGTTTTCAGAATCGTCACACGTTTGAGAAGCCAGTAAAGATTTATAATTAGGAACCTGCTATTGATGAGTTCATGCATGGGATGAATTCAGCATTATTATATATCTATGGGCTTGTAAACTTGGGGAAGATGGCAAAAGGCTACTATGTATAGGACTAATGAAATCAGCAATTGAGGTGGTGTCTGCAGACTTTACGTTAGTTATGTGGTATGTAATTCTTTCTGTCAATGGAGTAATATTGCTCTCAACATCTTGTATCTGCCAACCACAGTGCCTTGAGCTTTTTACTACTTCCTTTTTTGTATGGAGGTTCGTCAAGTTGAAGTCATTGATCATCATCGCTGAACTGTATCAGTACATAAGATTTTTGGATTAGTGAGTGTATACAGGGTATAGTTGGTTGACTTTTGTCATTTTTCTTGATTGCTTTCTGATTTTGTCCAGTTAGAAGTGTTAATCTTAAGTTAAGTGAGAGCTGCATAATGGTGTAGCAGAGACAGTTTTTTTTCATGTAATGTAAAAGATTTACCAGCCTCCGTATATCTGGTCAGCATAAAATTCACCATTTCATATGGTTGTTTCTCCTATTCCCCCATCTCATCTAGCTATGAATAGAAGATCAGAGAAGATAATTATAAATGCATTCTCACTTTAGCCTTATTTACATTGGCTGTTGACATACCTTCCTGTTGGCAAAATGGTGTTTAACATCACTGCAAAAACTTCGTAAAGAGGCCTGTTAAGGGTTTTTGATATAATAATGGACTCTAAAGGATAAAGGCCTGAATATGAGTATGTCTTTTATTCCTTAGCTGCTAGTAGCCAGGGAGTAGTGAACCTAGTTAGAGAAATTGAGATACCGCAATTTTTCCTAAGGATTTTAATATTAGAAACCATGTTTTTGATACTTCGTTTCACTGCACTTGTTCATATGTATTCATTTATTGAGCCAAAAGAATTTTCAATTGTACTCATTTATTGAGAAAAAAATAATTAATTGGTTAATGATTTTATTAAAAATTTAAGATAATTTTAAGTTCAAGTTTTGACGTTATGAAATAGATTTAATTTATTAAAGTTTAATGAATATAATTTGGATTGGACATATAAATGATATAACATTTATGTTTTTATTTGTAAGAAGTTTAGTTCGAACAAGTAGTTTTTAGTGTGCTAGAAGCTCGGTATTACTAGAATTTTTTTGAGTTTGTATGTTTAAAGTCTTTTTTGACGTTAATTTTCTTTCTATGCATGTTAATTGATACATTGGTAGAAAGTATACCATAAATATTAGAAAGAATGTTTGTAGAAATAGTTTTGTTATGAAATGTGCAAGTCTTAATTCTTTGTAAAACATTGAAAGGTATTTCATTGTTCATTATGTAAGATGAAGCAAAAATTGATGTTTCATTAATAATAAAATAAAAAATATATATTTTGTATCTACATTAAAATAAAAAACTATTTATAATAAAATAAAAAAAATATATTTTGTATCTACATTAAAATAAAAAACTATTTATAATAAAATAAAAATGTATCTATATATTATTAATAATTTTAAAATATTATAAAGTATTTAACCATATAAAATATTTATTTTATCTAAATATGATTTATTATTTTAAAATATTTTTTTTAAATTATAATAAATTAAAATTGATAGGATTATTTATTAATACAAAACTAATTATCTTTTAAGTAAAATTTAAAGTTATTGTCTAATTTTTATCTATATTACTATTTGTTCCCGAATAAGATATTATTATCATAATATTAAAAAACAACAAAGTAACATAATAAAAACAAAACTAATGAAAATAATAATAATTTATATAATTTACATTGTTATCCTCTCAAACATATATCTAAGCAAAGTCAAGTACTTAAATAATCAAAATAAAGCAATTAAATCATATATACTAATTCTTTTATATACACCTAAAGTACTAGTTAAAAAAAAATTATATAGAATTTTTAAGGTTAATACCTGGTCATGCATATTGGTTATCGGGTCACAAACATAACTCCTTCAGAATAGTAATTCCTTCAAAGTCTTTTTCACCCCAAGATTATGCGTTTATTTCCATTCAAACAATCGCACATCAAGGTGATTCTTACATACCTATCAAAGAATTGATGGCTTCTCTCACCTAGTGATAAATGCAGTTGAAACTTTCATTGACTTCTACCACATGGTACCAATCTATGTGACTAGAATACCATTGAAGTTTGGATACCTCCTTTAGAGACATCTAGAATTCCATATGTACACTAAAACTATACAAAATAATACGCTGTGGTAACTATCTGACTCACACACAAACAACACATAACAAATCATACAATTCAATCTCAACACATAATTCAGTTCACTGTCCATAATAATCTCATAGGCACACCTTCATCTCAAGCACACAGTCATCTCAAGCACATAACCATTTCATCTTATTGACACCACTACCATCTCAATCTCATTGACACAACTGCCATCACAAATTCATTGACACCATTATCATCATTGTACTTACAAGGGCCGAATACTTCATAGACGTTCTTCACACTTCGGGTATCCTTCCTGATGCTGGGCCGAATGGAGGGATACCTGTGATTGTACTCCAAGTCAGTAATGGATCAACAGGGTTTAAGAGTAAGTAAAGAATAATGAGAATAGCATTACCTAGCTACCTGAACCTCAATTTATAAGGGGGGAAGAAGTAACAGATTACCTGAGTGGGAAATAACTGACTGCCCACTACGTGAAAATCACGCTAACTGAATTCCAGTAAGGATAAACCGAGATGTCTTCGGTTTAGGACAACACCTTATCGGCCAGATGTCCGAGACATGGCCGATAAGGGCAGACCGATACCTATCCAGTATACAAGCCCCCCTAGTCATGAAAGCCGAGACGAGGCAACTTGAACCGAGAATGGATGACATGACTAGTTTTGGTTCCACTTGGGAAGCGTCAATGAGAAGTTAGGTCTCCAGGCTGGAGTTGAAGCAACTGGGAAGCTTTTGGAATAATTGAACAAACTTTGGAGTGGGAGATCTTGGCGGGATTTTTCGAACTGTTTTGACCACGTGTCAGTTGCTAATTGGAGAACTCAAAAGCCTGCGTGCAATTTCGTCCGGGGCTCGAGGCAACACTCGAGTGCTTTTGCCATTATGGCGAGAAGTGACTGGCAATGTTTCAGTTTCTCGGGATTCCTATATAAGGGGTGTCCTGTTACCACTTTCAGCGCGCTCTACTATTTCACCTCTCCTAGATATTCTCACCTTCTTCTTCCCAGTCTTCTTTCAGTTTTCTGCTTTTTGTATTCGGTATGTCTTCTTCATCTTTTTCTTCGGGTTCTGGGACAGCCGAGGGGTTGTCGACACGGGCGAGTGGCGAGGGAACCGAGTCTTTGGTTGGAATGTCAAGTACATAGCTTCGAGGAAGGGATCAACAAATGCCGACAACTGGGGGCCCACCTGCACGCCGAGTCGAAAATGCCGAGGACCATTCGACTGCGGAGAGCGAGGAAACACCATTGCGGGAAAGGTGTGCCTCCCCAACCGGATATGATTGGGTAGATCCAAAGGTGCAGCAATATTGTTCTCAGTTTAACCATAAGAGAGATGTGATGGATTATGCTGAAGGGTAGGCATGGTGTAGCAAGGATATGACGACGACTCGGTAAGTCTTATTCAATGCTCCCCTTCTGAACATGTCTGTCACGGTCGAGAAGGGGCAACAGAAGATTTTTTCTACATGTATGCCTGCCTCTTCTCGGATCTTCGAGTGAGGCTTCCTTTCGACAACTTTATTGTGGGGGTATTGGCTAGTCTTAACGTTGCCCCCACCCAGCTACACCCCAACAGTTGGGCTCTTCTACAAGCCTTCCACGTGCTATGCCGAGCACTAGAAATCGTCCCGACTCCGAGTACATTCCTTCATTTTTACTACACTCGGGGGAGGTACTTAATATCTTGGGTATCCCTCGTGAGTCAGTCGGCAAACGTTCTCTTCAAGCCCTACATAGCCAGCTATAAAAATTTTAAGGGGGGCTTTATGAAGATATGTGTGAAAGAGATTGGGAGGCCCTATTTCTATGAGGGTAGTCGGCCTAAATTCTCCTTCTACTAGACTCGCAATCCGACGAAGTACCAATTTATTCCGAGGACGAAGTTGTCGGTATACGACCAGCGGATTCTGGAAATACTCGACCACATCCCTCGCCAGCTGCCTTGCCGACCTCTCCTCGGCAGCTTCTTGAAACCACATCTTCCCGATAACCCCTTGGGTATGAGTTATATGTCTTTATATATTTGCTGTTTGCTTCTTAACACAACTAAATTATTTTTGTTTTTGCAGAAATCTTGGCCAATATTGTCGATATGCCAAAGAACGCTTTCCGACAACTAAGGGACCGATTGGCAGTTGCTGCACGCCAAGCGAGGACTGACAACCCTCCGGTGGCTAGTCCAACACCCCTTGCTACTCAACCACCTATTGTTGTAGTAGAAGAGCAATCCAGTCCAGTCTAACCTCTCCGCCGAAAGCAGAAGAGGGTTCAACCGATGTTCGAGTCACCACCTTCAAAGAGGACTCGGGTAGTTCCTGATATGCCCGAGGGGACTTCGGCTTCCTCGGGTCCTTTGGTCCTCTTGACCGGCGACTTGCAAATGGCTCAAGGTGTCGGCATCAACCTCCCCCAAAAAGAACAAGAAGTATTGCAGTAAGTGGAGGTGGCCGAACTGAAGGCATCCTAGGTCGAGCTGTAAGCTCGAGCAACAAGCGTCGGCCTTCGAATGATTGAAGAGTGGACCCAGTAAGTCCTAGAGACTCATGAAATTCCACTCTTGAAGGAAAAGATGAGAAAAGCCGAGAAGGAGGTGGCTGATGTGGCGACAACCAACACTTTGCTGTTGGAAAAGATGGAGGAGGTCTCGGTAGCACGTGTGCAAGCCAAGATTGATCTGAATGGAATAAAGGTTGAATTGGCCAAGGTAAGAGTAAGGCATGAGGCCAAGGTGTTGGATTTGAAGAAACAATTGGAGCAGCTGGAGAAAAGACGAGTAGATGACACCTGGGGACTAGAAAGGAGTTTAACCAATGCCCGGATGGACAACGAGAAGCTCTCCAAGGAAGTCCTAGAGTTGACCGGCATGGCTGTGGACGAACATAAGAATGGCTTCCTCAAGTGCCTTCGTCAAGCCTTGTACCTTCAAGAAAAAGGAGAAACCCTTGAGGCTGATAAGTTTGACGTTAATTTTGACATTCACGAAGGTAAGTAAATGGCTATTGAAGATATTCCTGAAGAGTCGTCGACTCCGCCTGCCGAAGGGACTCCGGATGTCGAGGGGATGCCGAGGGGACGCCGAATGCTGATGCTGATGCCCTCAATGTAATAGATTAGGTTGTTTTTAGTTTGTTCTTCCAGCTCTTTTTGTAATTCCGAAAAGATCTTAATGAATATTTCTATTTTCATGTTTCCGATAACGTTTCTTGCACTCGGTTTAAGCTTCACTTAGTATTCTAAGCGAATTTCCTTAAGAGTGAAATGATAAGTACTCAGTTAGGTATTACTTAGCGTTTTATGCGATTTTTGCTAAGAGTGAAGCGATAAGTACTCGATTAGGTATCACTTAGTGTTTTAAGCGATTTTTCCTAAGAGTGAAGCGACAAGTACTCGGTTAGGTATCACTTAGCGTTTTAAGCGATTTTTCCTAAGAGTGAAACGATAAATACTCGATTAGGTATCACTTAGCGTTTTAAGCGATTTTTCCTAAGAGTGAAGCGACAAGTACTCGGTTAGGTATCATTTAGCGTTTTAAGCGATTTTTCCTAAGAGTGAAGCGACAAGTACTCGATTAGGTATCACTTAGCGTTTTAAGCGATTTTTTCTAAGAGTGAAGCGACAAGAACTCGGTTAGGTATCACTTAGCGTTTTTAAGCGATTTTTCCTAAGAGTGAAACGATAAGTACTCGGTTAGGTATCACTTAGCGTTTTAAAAGATTTCTCCTAAGAGTAAAAAATGATAAGCTGAAAAACAAAAAGATGAGTAAACTGAATTTCTTCATTTATTGAAAGTAGGGAAATAACATTAGTCTTCCTTTATTCAAAGCAGGGAAATAATGTTAGAAAATTGCAACTTTCTAACTGTAGTAAAATTGCAACGAGCTAGCATTCCAAGACCGAGACAAAACTTTGCCATCCAAATCTTGCAACTGGTATGCTCCTCTTCCTAGAACCTTAGTTACTTTGTAAGGTCCTTCCCAATTAGACGCAAACTTGCCTTCACCGGGATCCTTCTGGGCTAACGTTCGGACCTTGAGCACCAAATCTCCTTCCTGGAAGCTTCTCGGCTTGATCTTCATGTTGAATCTTCTTGAGGCTCGTAGTCGGCAGGCTTCTTGTTTTATCATTGCCTTGTTTCTAAGTTCTTCCAAGAGGTCTAACTCAACCCTCATGCTTTCATCATTGTCCTCCATAGTTAACAACTGTCTCCTCAAGCTAGCTTCGCCCAATTCAACTGGAATCATAGCATCTACGCCATATGTTAGGCTGTAGGGGATCTCCAACGTTGTGGACTGAGGGGTACACCAGTATGCCCATAAGACTTCCAAGAACTCCTCGGTCCATTTTCCTTTCGCCTCACCTAATCTCTTTTTTAACTTTGTCAAAATGACCTTGTTGGCAGCCTCTGCTTGTCCATTAGTTTGCGGATGCTCAACAAAGCTCGTGACATGCCGGATGTCGAGTCCTTTATAAAACTCGGCCAAAGAGCCATCCACAAACTGTTTGCCATTGTCGGTTATAATAGTGTGGGGGAGTTCGAACCTACACACGATATTCTTCCATATGAATTTATGCACCTGTTGAGCCGTTATCTTCGCTAATGGTTCCGCTTCTATCCATTTAGTAAAGTAATTGGCCGCCACTAGTAGGAATTAGGGGGAAATGGGCCCAGAATGTCCATTCCCCACATGGCAAACAGCCAAGGTGAGGTGACATGGTACAATTTTTCAGGAGCCGAGTGGATGAGATATGTGTTGAGCTGGCATTCTTTACACTTCCTTATGTACTCCACACAGTCCTGTTGAAGAGTAGGCCAATAGAAGCCTGCTCGTAGGACCTTGGCCGCCATCGTTCGTCCGCCCGAATGAAAGATGCATATGCCTCGGTGCAGCTCCTCTAAGATGTATGCAGATTGGTCCTTGGCTACACACTTTAGAAGGGGTGTTGAATATCCCCTTCGAAAAAGTTCGTCACCGATTAGCAAAAACCGGGATGCTTTCTTCCGGAACACCATTGCTTCTTTGGGGTCCTCACTATATTGCCCGTTAGTAAGGTAAGAGATATAGGGAGTCATCCAAGTTACCTTTGTTTCTGTTTGTAGGTATTCGTTCACCGGGACAGAGGGTTGCCAGATAGTATGCTGAATAATCATATGGTGATGACCCGTTCCCTTAGCACTTGCCAGTTTAGAGAGTATATCTGCCTTGCCGTTATCTTCCCGGGGAATATGTGATACTGAAGCCTGCTGAAAATTCTTGAGTTTCCCGGTGGCGAGGTGATAATATCGCTGCAGGAGTGGTTCCTTGGCCTAGAACTCCCCCGTTATCTGCTCGGCAACCAACTGGGAGTCTATAAAACATTTTACGTTGCATACGCCCAAGTCCATGGTCAAATCCAACCCAGCAACCAGGGCTTCGTACTCGGCCTGGTTGTTTAAGGCCTTGAACTGCAATACCAAGGATTGCTTGATTAGAATACCGGAGGGTCCTTCGAGCACTATGCCGGCACCATTTCCTCTTTTGTTAGATGAGCCATTCACGAATAACTTCCATTTCGGCAAGTTATTGGTTTCCGGCTGTAAGTCTCCTGCGAAGTCGACGAGACACTATGCTCAGATGGGTCCTCTTTTTCATATACTATGTCAAATTCAGACAGTTCAATCGTCCATGCCACCATCCGTCCGGACAATTCAGGTTTTCTGAGAATTTTAGCAATAGGGTAGTCGATTTTTACAACCACCCTATGACTTTGAAAATACTGTCTCAACCGTCTTGCCGCCACGATGAGGGCGAGTGCCACCTTCTCTAGGAGCTGATATCGTGTTTCGGTATCTTGAAGAACGCGACTAACATAGTAGACGGGGCAAACTTCTCCATTCTGTTCCTGGGCCAATACTGAACTTATGGCATTGTTGGACACCGATAAGTAAAGTATGAGCTCCTTCCCGGCTATGGGGCGCTGGAGGATAGGTGGGGATGCTAGGAACCTCTTCAGAACTTGAAAATTCTCTTCACATGCTTCATCCCACCGAAAAGATGATGACTTCCTCAACAGGCGGAGGATGGGCCTGGTCTTTTCGGCTAGGGCTGGCGTAAAGCGGGACAGTGCTGTTAGTCGACCTATGAGCTGCTGAACTTCTTTGATATTCGAAGGACTCCTTAAGTCGAGGATGGCCCGACATTTGTCGGGATTGACCTCAATATCCCTGTTAGTTATCATGAACCCCAAGATTTTTCCTCCTTGAACTCCGAAAACGCATTTCTTAAGGTTTAACCTCGTATCATACTTTTGCAGGACCAAGAATATCTCGGCCAGATCATCAAGATGTCCCTGACTAAAACTCGACTTGACAACCATGTCATCCACATATACCTCTATGTTGTGGCCGATCTGTTGCCGAAACATTTTGTCCATCAACCTTTGACATGTAGCCCCCGCGTTCTTGAGGCCGAAAGGCATGACCTCATAGAAGTAATTTGCTTCCTCAGTAATGAAAGCTGTTTTGTTAGCGTCGGCCGGGTACATTCGTATTTGATTGTAGCCCGAATAAGCGTCTAGAAAATTGAGTACTTGGTGACCGGATGAGCCGTCAACCAGTCGGTCTATGCTTGGCAGGGGATAAGTGTCCTTTGGGCAAGCTTTGTTAAGGTTAGTGTAATCTGTGCACATTCGCCATTTGTTATTGGATTTCTTAACAAGGACCACATTGGCAAGCCAAGTAGTATACTTGGTTTCGCGAATGAAGCCCGCGTTCAGCAGCTTTCCTACTTCTTCTCTGATAGCCTGTCGTCTTTTCTCGCCCATCTTCCTTTTCTTCTGAGAAATTGGCTTGGCTTCTCGGTATATCGATAACTTGTGAGTGATTACCTTTGGATCTATTCCCGACATGTTATCGGCTGACCAGGCGAACAAGTCAGCATTCTGCTTTAAGAGTTGGACAACCTTAGCTAGCTCCTCTTTTTCCATTAAAGAACTGACATATGTCTCCTGGTCCTCCCCTTGTATTATGACTGACACGGTTTCTTCTTCCGGTTGTACCCGACATCCATCTTCTATTCTGGGATCAATATTGGTGAGGGCCACCATAGCTTTTTTCGTTGTTTTCTCTTTAGACGGCTCTGGGTGAGGTGTATCCCTTAGGCTTGCCACGTAACACTCTCTGGCTGCCTTCTGGTTGCCATACAGTGTTATGACCGAACCATATAGTGCCGAGAACTTCATGGCTAAATGGGGGGTGGAGACTATTGCTCCAATCTGGTTAAGTGAGGGTCGGCCGAGAAGCATGTTTTATGAAGAGGTCGCCTCGATAACCAAATATCTCACCATGACAATCCGATAATGCCTGTTTTTGTCACCAAATTCAGTGTAAAGGTCGATATAACCTTTAGCATCCACCCTTTTGCCTGAGACACCCACAATCTGATCATTGTACGGGCGCAAGGCCGATTCAGACAGCTCCATTCTTTGGAATGTGTGCCAATACAGTATATCAACCGAACTGTCTTGGTCCACTAACGTCTTTCGGAGTGAAAAATTAGCGGCTTCAACTGTGATGACCATGGGATCATCCTGATGAGGATCAATCCCATGGAAATTGTCATCGGAGAAGGTAATGGGAGGCATCCTTAGTCTTGCCGAATTACTCTTCGAGTGTCCGGCCAGATGCACATGCTGCAGACTTCAAAGGTGACGTTTTCGGGCCGAGCTAGAGGCCCCTCCTCCTGCAAATCCTCCTGCTATTGTATTTATCACTCCCCGGACAGGTTTCGGACGCCTCTCGGGTTCTTCTCTCCTTCGTTTCTCTCTTGTATCACGTCGGCCGACATTGTCTTCGGCTCGGCTTGAGTATCGTTTTTCTTCTTTTTTCACCAATTTCTTGAGGTGTTCAGCTTGGTTCAACTCTTCAATTTTATCACGTAGGGCCACACACTCATCTATTGTATGCCCATAATTCCTGTGGTATTGACAATGCTTTCGGAGGTCTGCATCAACTGGAGAAGGGATCCTTTTTGTACACATTAAATCAGCATTCAAGGCTTCATCCAATGCTCGGCCATGATTGACTGTTAACGGCGTGTATTCAGTGAATCTTCCTTCTCTTGGTCTCTGATGGCGAGGTTTGTGCTCCTGATTTTTTTGGACTCGGTCATTGTTAGCCTTATTTGCCGGATTAGCTGTTGGGTTGGGTTGGTTTGTCAAGCCGATAACTCCTTGGTATTCATTAACTTCCTCCATCTACATGTATTTAGTGGCCCTATTACGTGCCTCCTACATGGTCACTAGTGGGCGCTTTGGTGTATTGTTTAGGAAGGGTCCTAGCTTGAGAGCTAGAGCTAGGTGGTGTATGGAAACTTCACCGCCCTGCCTTGGGATCTTAAGACATACCTTTGAATACATGTCCATGAAACTCCTTAGCGACTCGTCCTCTCGCTGCTTGACGTCCACCAGTGCCATGGTAGTTAGGGGGAAGGGTGTACTGGCAGCGAACTGTCTAAGGAAAGCCTGACACAGAGCTCCAAAGCAGTCTATAGTTTTGGGTGGAAGGGAGTAAAACTATTTTAAATTAGGTCCCCGTAGAGACATGGGAAAAACTCTACACATAATCTCATCGAGGGACGAGTAAACATTCATGATAGTCATGTATGCTTGCAGATGATATTCTGTGCAAGAGGATCCGTCATATGCTTCCATGTAAAGGCTCTTCCACCCTTTGGGTAAAGGGGCTTCCATTATGCCTTCTACAAACGGATGCATGTGCGCGGGTGGCATTGGCTGAGCAGGTGTCGGGTTGAGTCCGGTCTGACCCACAGGACGATTGCTGGCAGCTTCTAGTTTGGATTCCGCTCGGTTATTGGACGGAGCAAAGGGCGAAAGTTGAGAAGTGGAGGTCTCCCCGGCAAGAGGTGGGGTTCTGCCGGATCGAGCAGCCGACTTGTCGGTCCGACAAACCGACCCCTCGTTATCATCCAACTTACGCCTCATTTTGTTGTGGGATTCATGCAACTATCCCACTTCCTCAGCAGTTCGTTTTAGTCCTTGCTTGAGCTCCTGCAGCTCCTTAATTTGGGCCGTGTTAGGAGGGGGAGCTTCCACTGCTCGACTTCCTTCTTCTTGAACTGGTTGACTCCTAGTAACAGCCATCGTCTGAGAATTCCTTGGACCCCACGGTGGGCGTCAAAATGTACTTACAAGGGCCGAGTGCTTCACAGACGTTCTTCACACTTCGGGTATCCTTCCTGATGTTGGGCCAAATGGAGGGGATACTTGTGATTGCACTCCGATGCTCAAGTCAGTAATGGATCAACAGAGTTTAAGAGTAAGTAAAGAATAATGAGAATAACATTACCTAACTACCTGAACCTCAATTTATAAGGGGGGAAGAAGTAACAGATTACTTGAGTGGGAAATAACTGACTGCTCACTACGCGAGAATCACGCTAACTGAATTCCAGTAAGGATAAATCGAGATGTCTTCGGTTTAGGACAACACCTTATCGACCAGATGTCGGAGACATGGCCAATAAGGGCAGACCGATACCTATCTGGTACAATCATAATTCTTGTGACCTCAGTCACAACTAATGATTATAATTTATATCACTATCATAATCCTCATTTCATACTCTAATTCCAATCATAATACATCACAAAATCTCACATCACATAACTCAATAATTTAACTATAAAACAAATATCATACCACATTTTATCATATTTCACATCTACATACTCTTTTAATACAAATTAGAACATAAATAATTATCCATAAATAATAAAGTCTTGTTCAAGTAAAAATAATTTTGAGACTCATCTTGGCAGCATGACCTTTAATAAAAAAAAAAAATCATATCTTAAGTTTTAAATATTATTTTTGTATGAAATAAAAATCATTAGTTAGCTAATATCCATGGCTAAAATTTTGATGAATGACACTTTTTCAAATTCATAATAAAAACATACCAAAAGGGATTCGTAATTTCAATGAGAATAAATTTCCTAATAGCTTGATCTTTAATTAAAAAAAATCATATCTTGAGTTATACATATCCTTTTCACGAGAAACAAAAGTCATTAGTTATATAACATCTAGGCCAACAACTTTTATGAAGAACACTTTTTCAAATTCAAAATAAAAACACGCCAAAATGGGATCACAATCTTGGAGTGAAATCATTTCTAACTCCATCTAATACAATTCTCACAATTAATCCATTAATTCACTCAATTCATACTTTCACATATAAAAATAATTTAATCAAACTCAAAAAAAAAAAAAATAACTTAATTAGTTTCCCTTATCTTTAATCCAAGTCTTAATCTTCAAATTTCAAGATGATTTCCAAGGTCCTACTAGATTCTACAAAATCTCAATTGATGATTTCAATTTGTGCAATTCGTTCTTTATGTTGAAATTAATCCTCTAATGCATTCAAATTTTTAATCGAATGAGGTACGGTTAAAAACCTCTTCGGGAAATTGAGAGGGGTTTGAGAGAAGTTCAGAAAGAGTTCAAAGAGTTAGGGTTTTCTGAAAAAGAAGAGTGAAAAATGAAATGATTAGGAAAAATTAGATTCCTTATAATGTCTCCCCTTTCTAAGCAAGTGGACTAAGGATTTACTTAATACTTGACCTTGACAAAAACTATTTTTTTCATGACCTTTATAAATTTAACACAGTATTCATGTATAAAAAAACACTAAAGTCATTCATATAAAAAAAGTGTTCTCATATGTTTATAAGTTTTATTATCATAGTTTTATTTTCTCTTAAGTTAATAATGTCTACGAGACGATTGTACTGTTTTGTGAAATTTATTTATAAAATATTTTTCTTTGAGAAATTGTCTCAATATAAAAAATATTTGTAACTTTTATATATCTTATTTAAAAGACTTATTTTCTCTGTAAACGTTTTTATAAAACATTATATGTATAGTTAAGAGTGAATTTGTGTACTTGATTTTTAACTTAGGGGGAGTTAAGTGTTTTGTTAGAAGTAATTTGGTGTATTCATGTGAGATAGAAGTAGTTAAACTTGTTATAATCAATTTGTTGATTAGTGGAAATTTCTTGAAAGAGAACACAATGTAGCTTAGTTAATGTGAATCTATATAAAATCAAGTGTTCATTTGTTTATTACACATTTACTCAAATCCTTTTGTATAAATTTGTTTGAAATTTTTTGTAAGGATCATATGTTGAATAAAAAAATTGTTTAATTCCTATATTAAATTGTTTGATAATTTTTTTTCAAAATTTCTTGTGAAAATATTGAACTCTATCCAATTGGGCCCCTCCTTTCTAGAGTTCTATTTTATTTTAGTTGGTATTAGAGCCAACGTCTAGGGTTAGCTCTTTGCAAGATGTCAAAGATTGAACTTACAATTGAAAATGAAGGATATGATGTCAACAATGCGTGATTATCTTTTTCAAATCTTGTCATATAGACATGTGAGGTGTTATGGAGAATGGATACTACCAGCTAGTATATTACATTAGAGATAAACTCCATGAAAGCATGTGGTTTGATGACTAAAGACAAAGGTACTTACTTAACTCTAAAGATCAAAATTCACTAATGTGTGCTTTGTTTGAAAGAATACATGTAAGTAAATGCCTATAAAGAATTAAGCGGATGTGGATACCTTAGTGATCACCTAAAAAGGATCCAAAGAAGTAAAGAGGAACAAGCTTAGTCTGTTGATGAGACAATATGAACTATTTTGCATGGAGAAAAGTAAGAACATACAAATTATGTTTAATCAGTTTCAAACCATCTTTAATGAACGAAATCACTAAGTTCTACGAAAACTATGATCATATAAAATTTTTCTCAACTTGCATAGGCAATGACACCTATAAGTTATAACCTTCAAAACTTCAAAGAACCTAAACAGTCTTATTCTAAAAGAGCTCGTGGACATTCTAAAAGTTTACAACCTAAAACCACAAAATGATGGATTGTTAAAGAAAAGAGCATTGCTATAAAAGTTCAACCTTTTCAGAGAAGGACTTATACAAAAGTTTTCAAAGTTGAAGAGTAATCAAACAAGACTAGAGAAGAAAAATTGAACACATTCATTTCATGAAAAATGCATGCTATATGGAAGAAGAAAATGGGTGGATTTAGAGGTAGAAGACCACCACGCCACAATAATGCAAGGAACAAGAGAAAGAAAAAAGAATAAACTCTTAGGTTATCTATTGTGAGTGCAAAAAGTTAGGGTACTTCAGGTTTGAGTATCCAATATAGGAAAAGATGAAAAAAGGGTAACCTTCTTCAAAATAGGAAAAAATGAAAAAAAAGTCAACTTTCTTCAAGAAGAATAAAAATAAAGTTCTCATGTCAATATGAGAAGATTTTGATTCTTCAAAATTAGAAGAGGAAGAAAATGTGGAAGCAAATTTGTACCTGATGGTAGATACAACCTTAGAAGTATCACCAAATGAGCTTGATGAAGAGGTAAACTTCATTGATCTTCACTCTATCATTAAAACATATAATATATTGCTTTCCAATTCTTATCTACTCTCTAAAGCCTAGAGGACCTCAAAAAAAAAAGTTTAAGAAAATTTTCAAAAGAAATAGATCTTTTGAAAAACCAACTAGATGCGTTTGATGAAGTTAAATGTGAGAATGAAAAGCTTTTAGGAGAATAACAACCTGAAAAGGAATTTAGATACTTTTCACTATGAATTTAAAAGAAGGAAAGAAAATTATATTTCCCAAATTCAGATATTAGAAAATAATATTGTAATTGCTAAAAATTTTCAAGTAGTAGAGCATCTATTGTATGAAAATGGTACAGTGATGAAAGTCTTGACGAGAACCTTCGAAGGAAATGAAAGGCTAAATATTTTCATAAAGTCCTCAAAACATTCCTTCAATTACTTGGTTTAAGCTTCACTGGGAAAGTAAAATATTCTATACTTCAAAGTAAGTTTGTCAAGTTTGTTAAGGTCAGGGAATCAACATTTGATAAACCTCCAATATTAAATAAGACTAAGATGATAAATCTAATAGGAAAAGACCGAATGTTTAATAAATACGTAAAGATAATATTATTTTCTCTTATAAATCTGCTTGACAATAAGGAGACCCCCTCATGATAATTGAGTAGTAGGTGCTTACATCATATCACAAAAGAAATGTTTGTGTTTCATGACCTAGAAAGAAGAAAAGAGGAACAATAGCATTTGAGGAAAACCATAAAGGAAGAATCTTGGGCGTAGTTAGGATATACATGTGCCCTTCCCCATCAATTAATTATGTTCTTTTGGTAGATGGTTTCAAATATAATCTACTAAGCATAAGTTAATTATATGATAGTGGATATAATATTGTCTTTGAATAAGACCAGTGTGTAATTATTAAATAACAAATGGCAACAAGTATTTTCAATTGGTAGATAAGGAAACTTGTATAAAATAAAACTATGTGAACTATCAACTTAAAAGATCTCTTGTTTTATATCTATAAAAGAAGATCACAAAGTTTGGTTTAACAAATGTGACCATGTAGTATGCAATTAATATCTAAATTGAAAAGACACAACCTTGTTAGAGGACTATTAAAAAATGACTTCTGTGTGGCATGTGTCAAGGAAAATCAAATAAAAGAATATTTTAAAAGTAAAAAAACATGATGTCTATTGAAATATCTCTTGAACTAATACACATAGATTTATATGGTTTTACAAGAACTGCATCTACAAGTGGAAAATGTTATGGTCTAATCATAGTAGACAACTATACTAGATGAACTTGGGTAAATTTCTTATCCCATAAAAATGAGACTTTTGATAACTTTTATAAATTCTGTAAGAAAGTTTAAAATGTGAAAAAAATATTTATCCTCTCTATTAGAAGTGATCATGGAGGTGACTTTTAAAATGAAAACTTTTAACACTTATGGATAGAGGTAGTAAATATGGCTTTGTAGATTTAAATATAGGCGAATCGTTCAATGAATCTCAATGAATAGAAGTCAAGTCATAATAAGAAAGAGAAGATAGAATCTAAATACTCAAATTGTCTAGTAGTAAAAAGGGATGCTCCAAAGGAAATCATTAACAATCTAAAGGAAGATATAAAGACTAGGTCTTTCTATAAGCAACATTTACCAACACTCATCTCTTAAATCGAGGCAAAGACTGTTAAAGCTTTAAAACAACCATTGGCTACAATCAATGCAAGAGGAGCTTGATCTATTAAAAAAAAATGATGTTCGAAAGTTTGTTGAGCTACCCAAAGGCAAGCACGTAGTTGGGGGCAAATGGGTGTTAAAAAATAAGCTTGATGAGCAAAATATATAGTAAAAAATGAGGATATATTAGTGGTCAAAGGGTACTCCCGACAAGAGAGAATAGGCTACATAAAGACTTATGTACTTGTTGTAAGATTAGAGGCAATACACATCTTACTTTAATTTGTTGCCTTCAATAAAATAAAGATATATCAAATGAATATAAAGAATGCATTCCACAATATTTACATTAGGGAAAAATTTTATGTAGAACAACTCTTAAGTCTTGAGTGTTCAACTAATTCTCAACATGTTTTCAAATTAAACAAAGTCTTTGATGGGCTAAAACAAGTTCCTAGAGCTTATTATGAGGGTTTAAATTTATTTTTAATTGAAAATGGTTTTGTTAGAGGAAAAGTTGATACTATACTATTTTGCAAATATTTTGTTCTAATTTTCATATTTTTCAAGTTTATGTTAATGATATTATTTTTGATATTACTAATAAATACTTTGTCAAGATTTCTCTAAGTTATTGTATGATAAGTTTGAAATGAGTATGATGGGAGAACTAAAATTCTTCGTATCACTTTAGATCAAACAATCAGGAGATGTTATCCGAGAAGAAGTACGTGAAAGAGCTTCTCAAGAAGTTCAAGTTGGATGAAGTTAAAGAAATAAAAACTCCTATACATCTGACCACATCACTAGGATTAGATGAGGACTCAGAGAAAGTGAAAAATACTGTCTATCACCATATCTTGGGTTCATTTCTATATCTAACAATGTCTAGACCTCTACCACCTCCACCCATAGTTACTCTTATTGAACTTCTACGTCTCCAACAACTTGTGGACACTCCTAATGTCTCTACCCTCATCTGCCTCTACTCCCACTAAACATGCTCCATCCACCTATTCTACTTTTGATTCATCACTAGAAATATAATGATCTTATTTCCTACCTTTTTGTGCTAACAAATATGGGGAGAATTCTTTAATTTTTCTTCAATCTTTTTATTTTACTTAATGATTAATTCACTTGCTTTGAACGTTGTATAACTCATAGAGAGTCCATATATAATTAACATTTATTGCTATATTGTTCATGTATTGTTCATATAATGTTTATTCTATTTTTATTTAAAATTGATGTTCTTTTTGTCAACATAAAATATGGGGAGATTATTAAAATAAGATTGTCTAATGATCTTATTAAAAGTTTAAAACAATCATAAACTCAAGTTAATGTTAACAAATAAAATTAAGTTTTAAATTTATTAATATCTATTGTGTATAGTTTGGACTAGATGTTACACACTTTAAACTTTAAGCAACATTTATATTCTTATTTATGAAAATCTCTTAATAAAAGCAACCTTTAGTCCTTAATGTACTACTAGCCGTTCTCTAAGTTTTTATGTCTAAAACTCTTCATGCTATTCTAGGAACATTCTACTTTTGTAAGTCAACTATCCTTTTTTATGCATCTCGATTGATAGAAAGATTATCTCAAATATGTTAGAGAGTGTTTGTTCTTTAAAAAGGAAAGAAACAATTTTGCTAGAAAATATCCAAACCCCAATATTTTACTGATTTTAAAGTATTGAAAAGTACTCAATTATATCAAATAAAGTAAAATTATAGTCTCATTAGTAACTTTTAGAGACCTCTACAAATTAGACGTAACTCTTTCTATATAAAAAAAATATTTTAAGTGATACATAAAAAAGGTGCTCTTATATGTGAAATATATGATTTTTTTTAATAAATTTGATATTTATTTTTTATTTTATAAAAAAATATTATAATTTAAATAAAGAATTATAAAAATATAATTTTTTTAATTTATATAATATAAAAGATATGAAATAAAAAATAAAATTTAAACAAAAATTGAATAATTTAATTATTACGTATTAAGAATTTTATAAAAACTATACTTTCACTAAACTATAAATTATCATATAAAAATATAAAAAAGTTATATTTTTAAAAAAATATTATTTTAATATAATAAATCTTATAAATATGTTATTATATTTTATTAATAATATAAGGGAAGATGAATATTTATTTTAAAATTAAAATGTGGTATTTGTTGGTTCTGGAATAGTTTTTATTTCCAGTTTATTGGTGAATGATTGATTACTATTACCATTTCTTACCATATATGAATTCTCGCATACAATAGGATTAAAAAGTCATTTATATTTAAATATTAAAAAAAATTATAAATATTATTTTATAAAAAATATAAGGATGTTTGATTCTACTTTAAAAATAAGAAAGATAGAGAGCATGTTATAGAAATTAGAGTAATTTATTAACAAATTATAAATTTTATACGAAGACAACTATATTTGACTTGGATGTATCAAAGTTAAATGTTAATTTAGTGTTCAAAGCAAATATTCGTCTATATTATTATAGCATAAAGTAGCATTAAATATGAGATCATAAAATATGAAATATCATAATATAAATATAACGACACAATAGTATCATATAAAAACAATGTATTTTTTTAAATAAGACTCCCTTTAATAATACGCAGTAAATAAATACATGAAAAAGAAAATGTATATGTGTTATGAAAGAAATATTCATAAATCTATTCATAATTTTCTCATTACTTTTTTTCAACATAATTGGAAAAAAAATAATTATTAAAGTAATGATACACGTATACCCATTTTTTATGAGACACCAGCCTGATATTCATAAATTGTTGACACCAGCCTGATATTCATAAATTGTTGAGCACATCATAT
Source organism: Macrotyloma uniflorum (assembly GCA_016859785.1). Lineage (NCBI taxonomy): Eukaryota > Viridiplantae > Streptophyta > Magnoliopsida > Fabales > Fabaceae > Macrotyloma > Macrotyloma uniflorum. The sequence goes on from BDMB01000108.1 coordinate 367,589, forward strand.
TTGTGCTTAATGCACTATTGAACGCATGAAGAACGTTTAGTGAAATTAGGGTTTAGGAAAGATTAATAAATATTATAAATTCTAAGCAGCCAAAAGAGGGTGACGAAGATAAATGGTTATGGAAGAGTGGTGAGTTGGGAAGTTACTCTGTACATTCTGCATATAATCTTATATGGGAGAGTTTTCAACAGGACCAAGACTTGCAAGAGGAGTATAAAGAATTTTTCACAAGGCTATGGAAGATTAAAGCAATTCCTAAAGCAGTACATCTGGTTTGGAGAGCGGCAATTGGAGGAATAGCAACAAAGGACAACTTACAAAAAAGAGGAATCCAATTGGCAAATCTCAATTGTGATTTATGTGGACTGCAAAGTGAAAATGTTGAACATTTATTCTTTGAATGTAAGGTAGCTAGTGCTGTTTGGGATAAATGTTATTTGTGGTTTGGAATAAGTACATGTAGGGCAAGTAATCTAAAAAGGCATTTACTTCAACATTGTCGGATGATGGGAAATAAAGATCTTAAGAGTGTATGGAATATACTCTGGATTGGAGTGATTTGGTCTATTTGGCTACATAGAAATGAGGTGTTATTTCGGAATGAAAAAGTAAGTGCTGAAGAGATTTTTGGTTTAATTCAAGTCAGAACTTGGTCATGGATCATCAATAGAGTTAACAAGAATTTTGGGACTTTTGCTCAATGGTGTATAAATCCTTTATCTTGTGTTGGGTAGGTTAAGTCATTCAATAGTAATGGGAGGGATAATTATTTGTTAATTGCTGAATTTTCCGCACATCTTTGTACAATTATGAACTTGTAATTGTTTTTGGTACTTCTGGTACCAATTTTATTAATATATCTGTTTTTGTTGATCTAAAAAAAAAGAACGTTTAGTGAAATTAAATTTGAAAGAAGTGGTTTTTCTCTAAGTATGTTATATTTGCGCTAAGCGGTGTGCACTAAGCACAAATATAATACACTCAGCAATTAATAAACATCGTGCGAATTTAAAAAAAAAAATGAGTGTGGGGTTAGAAGGTTGATTTTCTAATCGTGCTTGGGTTCGTAAGAAAGCTCAATGTGAGCTTGAATAGGAGGTGAAGTTGGTATAGAAGGTATGGTCATAGGGAGAGTAGTGGTTGATATTGGTGGAGCAAATTGGAGTTGAGGTTGAGGGCATAAGGTTGGTAAGGTAGGAGTAGAGGCTACTCTTAGGGCTAGCTGTGTGGGTGGATGATCTCTTCGATTACACCCCTCTCTCACGTTGAAATTTCCCAAACTCAAACATGAGACTAAAAATTTATGGTGGTCTGATAAGAGCTTGAGAATCTTGATAGGATAGACTCTGATACCATATTAGTAGTGGATTTTAAGCCTAACTCATCCTCATAAAACTGACTCGATGGGGGTGAGGTTTGCACCACTTTATATATATTAATTTGACCATATCTCTAGGCGATATGGGATTTCCAACATAACTTGCAAAACATTCATCTTGATTTGATTCATAAAATTAAGTGCAAATGTCTTCAGTTGTTGATTCTTTTCCTCAAGAACTTGAATTCTTGTTTCATTCTGTTCATTTTATTGACACATAGCTTCTTGATAAGTATTTGAATATTTTTTAAAGTCATGAATATTGAGGAGAATAAATCTTAAGAAGGTAGAGTTTCTATTAAAAAAAGCAAGAACTTTGAGAAGGAATTATCTTGAAATACTACAACTATGGGGAAGAAAAATAAAGATCTCGTATGGTAGGAAAATGTAACTCGCCAAATACTACCTAACCTCTTCATATTCTCAAGTGAAGCTCATTGATGTGTATATAAACATATTTTGCTTCATTTATAACATAACTCATGAATGAAATAAAAGATTACAACATCCTCTCTCAATTTCCATTAGTTCTTCAATGAGTAGGTCAAGAATCAAAATTACAATAATGAGCATATTAGTGATCAACATTCTGACACATAAGAAGAAGTTATTCACAATTTGAGGATATCATTTAGAAACAGAAGAGCTCCAACTCTCCTCAAGGACTATCATCATGGGATTGTTAACTCAATTAATAGTAAGAATAACATTGATTGTGATAAGAAGCTATACCCCATATCATTTACCTTAAGCTATGAGAAGGTCTGAAAAACAATGTAAATTTGCTTTGGCTATCTCTAAGAATGATGAATCACAGGATTATAATCAAGTTAAAGACATTCCTACATGGCGTGAAGCCATGAAGCAAGAAATTAATGCTTTAGAGTTAAGAAAAACCTAGTGCATCACTTATCTACCTAATGGAAAGAAATCAATTGGAAGCATATGGGTTTACAAGATCAAACATAAAGTAGACAGAAGCATTGAATGTTACAAGGCCTGATTGGTAGTGAAGAGATATACACAGTTAGAAGAAATAAATTACATTGACACTTTTTCGCTAGTAGCAATATTAACTACTGTTAGACTTTTGTTAACCATTGTTGCTATACAAAATTGACACCTAAAGCAACTAGATGTCAACAATGTGTTTCTCCATAGAGATTTAAATGAAGAAGTCTATATGATTCCACTACAAAGGGTTGCCATAGAAAAACCAGGTCAAGTATGCAAGCTTCTAAGATCTTTATATGGATTAAAGCTAGTAAGCAGAAAATGGTTCGCAAAATTGTCTTCATCTTTAAGAAATGCTAGTTTTATTCAATCTTCTTCTAATCATTCCTTATTTACAAAAAGAGCTGTTAATTCTTTTACTGTATTACTTGTCTATGTAAATGACATTATTCTTGCAGGAAATTCACGTATAAAGATATAACAAATCATAAAACATTTTGATGAATACTTCAAAGTGAAAGACCTAGGAAAATTAAAAAATTTTCTTAGTTTTAAGGTTGCCCAATCGCAAGAAGGAATACATATTCACCAAAGAAAGTATGCTTTGAATTTACTCGTAGATTCTGGGTTATTAGGAGGTCAAACCTTATCCTATTCCTATGACCAAAACCCCGAAACATTTCTTTGAAGAAAGGACCCCCTTAAAAGACATCACTTCGTATCAATAACTCATTGAAAAATTGATTTACATTACCAACACCAATCATCATCTCAAAGTTGCACAACTTATCCTAAGATATATCAAATTAGCTCCTGCTCAAGGATTATTTTTCTCAAAGAATTCAGATTTTCAATTCAAAGGTTTTTAGTGACTCTGGTTAGGCCGCATGCCCCAACACTCAAAGATCTACTATTGGATATTGTGTTTTTCTTGGCTCATCTCTCATCAATTTGAAATCAAAGAAACAAAATATTGTCTCAACATCTTCTTCTGAAACATAATATAGAGCACTAACCACGACTACTTGTGAATTACAATGGCTCACTTATTTGATAAAGAATCTAAATATTTAAACATCTTCTTATACAACATAACCTCTAATTCTAACTTCTATGAAATAACTAAAAATATTGAAATTAATTGTTATATTGTTTGTGAAAAACTTAAGATGAAATTATTCCAACTCTTTCTCGTATCTGCAAAGTAAAAATTAATAGAAACTTTTATCAAGTCATTAGAACGTACTTCATTCAATTCTATAATCTCCAAGTTATTCTAAAAATTTATGAACCAACTTAAAGGTACTATTAGAATTCAGTTACATAATGATACCGTGCAAGGGAATTAACAAATTGTTTTTACTTTTCTTTCACTTCTCTCTTCTTTTGGCATTGTATATAAATCTTCTTTCACGTATGAAATAAATAAGTTAGTTCAGTTTTTCTTCATTTGAATCTATGTTTGCCCTTTGCAATTACTGTAGCAGCTCCTTGCAGGTTATGGAGGAATGAAGAAACTCTTCTTTGATAACTAATTATGTGTTCATGAACATGTGAAGTTCATCATAATGCTAATGCAACTCCTCCCCTCCTTCTATGTTGCAGCATTAGAGAACGACTAAAATATATATAAAACAAAGGATAAATAAACATAATAGAATTAATTATGTAAGAATGCACCTACGTTTTGTTGAGAATAAAGGAAATTTAGGATCAAGTAGATTTTGAAAAGATTGGGATGGATCGTCTTTGTCAAATTTTAATATATTAATCCAAAAATTGGATCATGTTAAATATTCAAATAAAAATAAATAGTTGAACCAAGAACGAAAAAGTAGGAAGACAAAACTATGTAACAAAATTAAAAAAGAAAAAAGAAAAAAATGTATATATATTATCTCAAATAGTAACCCTAAAAACAAAAAAAGAACTAAGGGTTAAAGATAATATTTTTCTTAATTTTATAATTCTTTGTTGGGTATAAAATTCTTAATTTTACTACCGACTCAATGATTTTGAGTTTATTTGTTTCAAATTAATCCAATTCATTATTACAATTCAACCTATCGTAGATTAATCCAACAAAAATAATATATTTATTCTTTATTCGTATAATTCATTCACAAATAAATTTATTCAATTATTCATTAAAAAATACAAAATAAAATCGATTGGATCAAGTCTGTTTATTTGATTTTATAAATGGATAATAATTCTCCTTTTATAGTTATAAAAAAGGAGTCCAGTCTATTTATTTTCAGATCTCCATTCTCTTAACAAAAACTTAATTTTTATTTCCTTATTTTCCATTAAAGAAAAATACTATTTTTATAAATAAATTGAATATCCATTAATGAATAGTATTTAATTTTTAAATAGATTAGATTTTAAATTTAACTTTTAATAGATTGATGGATGATTTTTTTTTTTATTTATGTATAGAATCGGATACTTCAAGTTAGATTTTATTTCAGTAATGTTTTTTTTATTTTTTATTTTGATAGTTTCTCGTTTCACAATGGTATATAATATTTATAAAAGTGGTGTGATACTCAAGTTAGAGGTAATTCAATTGAGTTAAATAAATATTTAATTAAAATCTAGAAGCTAATTTTTTATTTATTATTTCTATTTATGAATTTTTTTTATTAGACTTTATTTATGCCTTTTGTGTTTTATAGTATGATAATAGTCCTAATTAATATTTTATTATTACTTATACTTTAAATACGTATCAAGGTTATTGACTTGATGGTCTTCGACCATCATACTCTAATGGATTCTAAGAGCTAGCTGCCAGGTCGATTAACTACCCGTACAATTTTATCATCTGGATTGTCACCCATAAGTCAACCTAATTTATTATTCCCTTTATTTTTATGTGTTTCAAAAATATCTTTTTCCATAAACTTCAATGTACTGTGCTAGCCTAATTTGGCTATTACATTCAATGAAAAAACATGCGTTTATTATTAGTAAATATCCAATTCATGCCATGATGGAAAAAAGGATAAATAGAATACCATTCTTACGAAATTATGTGTGAAGAAACTTCTTTGGAAAGAACTATATGCATATATATTTTATTCTTCACTAAATGAAGAACTAATAAATATGGAATTTTCCTCTAGCATAAGAATACAAGCAAATTGTTTTTATGTGGTCTTAAATTAAAAAACTTTAAATTGATATGCTATATGGAACTCCTTTTGCAGTAACTCCAGGCCCAGAAAATGGCTTCAATAACTCATAAGGCATTACTCCAGCTCCACGTCTGTTCCTCAAACTACTATTTGCATTCCTTGAGTCTATAATTCCTTCAATCTCCTTCAATTTCCCACTGAACCTTTCAAAAGCTGCCTTTATTGTTGGATTCTCAAGCCATGAAGGCTCCATGTATTGTCCAATGTACTCTTCATCAGTTGAATGATCTGACAACAAGTTCATGATTACCATCACCAATGTTGCTTGAATTTGTGATGGGAAACACTCCAAAAGTGTTTGCTCAGGTTTGTTCAGAAACTTTTCCCATTCCTCTTCAGAAGGGTCTTCTGTGGGCATTTTGTTTCTTGCAATTGTGGGTCTGTTAGGGAAATAGCCTCCATAAGCATATTGGGAAAAGTTCACAGCTGCATGATGACCAGATGCTATCCAAGCTATTGTGGTAATGATTTCAATAAGATCTTTTGATGTGTTAAGATTTGGCCACCCTGGTGCTTCTGATTTGTCTCCATGACCCACTGTTCTAATTTCTCTCCACCATGCTTGGAGCTCTTGGTCAGATTCTATGGTGATTGGGTTTTGATAATAATAGGTGACATATTCTGTTACCCATTCTTTGATGGCATCCCATATGAGCAAACCATCATTGGCAAAAGGATAATCTTCAACTGTTAGCTTTAGGCCATGTGGTGCATTAGGATCTATCACAGCCATTCCTCTAAAATTGCAACAATAAATTAATAGGAGAAAATGAATGCTTAATATAGTTTTAGAAAAGAAGAAAAGTAGTTATATAGATTGTACCTTTCAATGAGGTCATTTGGAAGTGCTTGTAAATCAAACCTCCAAAGTTTATCATATGCCACAGAGCTTAATTCCATTGAATATTTGTTAGTAAAGAATGACATTTCAATGACCCCATTTGCACTAATAAGATTCTCCCGTCCTAGGGAATTAATCTGCATAGTATATCTCAAATGTGGAAGCAATAATCTATATATTGGATGCATAGAACTAAGTTGTCTATGTGTTGCAATTACAAAAGGTTCCGCAACACAATGACTCCTTAACCTACAAAAACAATTTACAAGTATTAAGCTTCAGTGAAATTTGTTACACCAAGTTGCCAAATTTATAAAAGTCACACATGTTAAAATTGTTACGTTAAGAGAACATAAAATAATCATACAATGATAATGTGAATTGACATTCTATATTATACAGATTATCTTGCATAGTAAGTTTATTAACTTTTATAATAATAACTTTTAAAATCACAGTAATTTTTAATTATAAACTGCGTAAAAGTTTACACCCACACAAACCGTACATAATCATAAAACTTTACAAACAAATGTTAACATATGATAAATTTTGTAAGAAGTAATTACAACTCTTCTTCAAAACTTTGAATATTACTCTTTACATATTTTATATTTTATAGGAAGTGATTACAATTTATTTTCAAAATTTTGAATTTCACTTTCTATTTAATCGTTAATTAACAATTCAAGATTCTTTAAATTATATAAAAAAAATTATAATTTATTAATAGGTATCCCAATTTAAGTTTAATAACCTATTATCCAAGATTCAGTATATTAACAAATAATTCAATTTAGATATAACAATCTTATTAGTTAGACTCTAATATTATGTAAAAAATAATTATAAGTTTAACTCATCCTTAAAATCAATAAATAAAGTTTATTTTTCACTTATACATTATAATTAAATCTATTTTTAGTTTATATAAAATTTTTCGAGCAAATTTATTGTATAATATAATATGATTGTACTCACCAATGACTTATAAGTTCATGATAACCATTATCATGCGCCAGAACATGAGCTTTGGCAAGCCTCCAAAGCCAGAGATTGGTTGAATCAGAAAAAGCAGGTGTGAAGACTTGCTTCCACTGTGGATTGCCATCCATAGGAGGTCTAGTAAGCTCAATAGCCAGTGGCTTTAACATCCCTTGACCACTGAGGTAGAATAATGTTCGTGATCCATATAGTGTCGTGCCTTTAATCTCCCTCACTTTGCTTACATATGGTAAGAATAAATCATGGTAGTCTAGAATGAACAACTTCTTTTCTTTTATGGCCTGCATGCATTGAAATTATACTGATGTGAGTATTCTATATCCATATGCTAAATTTAATCTGTCATCAATTCTTACATCTTCAACTGTTCCATGAGAGGTTATTTGTTGCTCAATGAGTTCTCTAGTTATTGCTGATTCTTGTGGACCGTAGATTTGGCTGTCTAGTTTACTTGTCAAAGGCCATTCCTGAAAAATATGAACAGAACAAAACGAAAACCTTAAAAATTATTGTGCATGTTAGATGATAGTTTAAAAGAAGTAACCAAAATATTTTATTGCTGCTCTTGCCTTAACCAATTGGATGCTATATGGGTTGACACCTGCCAAAGTCTCCCTAGCAAATTCCACATCTGAAAACCAAAAGAATCTGTCTCCTGCAATTTTCAAACTCTCTTCCAATAAGAAACTTTTGGAATGAACTTCTTGAGCTAGGTTAAGTTTAGTTCAAACATTACTAGAAAAATCGATTTTTGTGTGAGGATCTCATCACTATAGAAATAAAATCCGTAAAAAAAAATAATGAGTGACAGATTTTGTGAGAAAAAGAAATATTATCACAAATTTGGATATCATTAATATTTAATTTTTCTAGTAGTAAATCATCAAACAACACTATTTTTTTTATAAGGTGTATAGCCGATAATAATTGAATAATTATAGATGTAATATATGATATAATGGAAAATAATAGATGTAATATAATAAAATAATTATGAGAAAATAATTAAGAAAAAAATATAATAAAAGAAAGATATGCTCATTGAACTCATTAAGGAGAGTCCAATGAGTGGATATATATTTCAACATTGTTAAAGTTTATTATAAAAAAAAAAATGTTTTTTTATTAACTTTACCAGAAAATTTCTAAATCATGAACGACTAATTATTATTTTTTAATCAAATACGCATTTAATTAACCCAACAATTTAAAAATATTATTTTCTTGAGTTTTATATGATCTTAATTCACCTTGTTGATTTAAGAACTTCTTCGTTTATCCACGTTGCAGTTACAATTGGAAGACATATAAGTAAGAATATAGAACCATAAATTTGTAAGAAAAAAAATTTCAACACTTACCAACTGAACCACTTTCATTACCTAACAATGCGAAACCCCCAAACCGAATCAAATATAATCATGTTCTGTTTGGACAAAAAAGTTCATAAATATTTGACAAATGATAAAATAAGAAGAATTTGTTTCCTATATAAGCTAAAATTATCTTTAATTTATCTTATGGAATAATTAAAATCTAGTATTTACAAAAGTTAAAGGAAATTTTCATTTTTATTTCTATAAACTTATATAGGTAAATTTATCCAAATACGACTTTAATTTATACCAATATTCAATATTATAAAACTTGGAGTGTATTGCAGTATGTTAAAACTTAATTATAACATTGGACAGTAATAATTTTAAAAGAGTTCATTCAATACTCATATTTTTACTATTATCAAATTTAAGTATATAATTGTAGAAATTTTAAATCAATTAAAAATAAAATAAAATTAATAGATATAAATATCATGAGTCGATTTTATAAGAATAAATTAAATTTAAAGTCTGTTAACAAGTGATCTAATAATTTGTCAACCAAAATTCAGTATATTATTAAATAGTTCAATTTAAACTTAATAATCTTAACCTATCAATTAAAGTTCAGTATATTAACAATTGTTAACTTGATTTTGATATCATATAAAAAATGATTATGAGTGTCTAACTCATCTTAAAATCGGTTCAGTAGATGAGGTTTATACCTCATTTATATATTATAATTCGACTCATTTTTAATTAATGTAAAATTTTCCTATTAGAGTTTATTTTAATAAATTTGTTAGACCTTTTAGTTATTGTTGAATTTCCCATATATAAGTTTACGTTTGAATTGAAATATTTTAATATAAAAATAATGAGAATATATTGAGTTAGGATGACTCAACATAAAAATAAAGAGAATGTATTCAACTAAATAAAAGAATAAATTAATATATATAAAATGAGTTTAAGATAAACTAAGCTTAAAATTTATATAATATTTAATATTTATATAATTGGACTTACTTTTAAATGGTTCTGGTGGATCAAACCGTAATATATTCTGACTATCATTAGCAACCTTCATCAACTTGGGAATGACTCTTTGGAGGAATGTTAATCCATTGGCCTTAAGGGGTGGTAAATGAAACCCATCTTTGTAGAGTGTGTCTATGTCTTCAAAGCTGAAAAACCCTAGATTTGGGTCTGTGAGAATTGTGTCCAGGGATTCGAAAATCGCATTCAGCCCTAAGGATACCGTAGTACTTGTGAACTCTGTCTGCTTTATCTTAGCAAATGCTTCATCACGAGGAACATAAAATCCTGAACTCTTTTTCTCAGACAATGGGTCTGCATAACAACAAAGATAAAGCTGGTGTAAACTTTTACGTTCAATTTCTACCATAAAATGGAAACAAATGGTGCAAATAGACATTGATTAAAGATGTTTGCTATAACTAGAACAAATCTAGATGACACCATGTTTTTGGTTGGTATATATAGTAAAAATGTTGAACCATAGACAAAGATGTTATTGACATAAGCATGAGATTAAATAACCTGAATCAGAGTGATTTCGACCAGTACGACAACGTCTTGGATATGGATATTGTTTGGAGCCACCAAGAACAGGTCTTTTGAGATCAATATTGGTATCAGGATCTCCAAGATCATTATAGACATCATAATCATATATTCTATCAGAACTTTTACGTTCTCCTTCTCCATTCCCTCTTAGCAGAAGTAGCTCCTCTTCTCTCAATCTTTGTAACCCACTTGGTGTTTCTGATGGTAGGTATGACTGTTCCACGTATATATTGTGTTAAAGATTTCAAAAATAGAGTTATGTTTTTCCATAAATATTTACATAAGAGAATAATAAAAAGAAATTAAATTACTTATGAATAAACTAAACTACTAACTTATGTATGAATTAAAAAAAATTAAATAAGTTATAAAAAAAATTATAAATTAATTTTAACTTATAAAGATATTAGTTTGAATACTTTTTATAAAAGATTTTATAAAAAAAATAAAAAATATTACATATTTAACTTATCCTTAAAATCAGTTTAAAAAATAATATTTATTTTTTATTTATATACTATAATTCATCTACGATTTCCCTAATATTTTTCACAACATCCTCCCTCACGTTAAATAAACATTTTCAATTCGAATAAATAATAGTCTATTAATAATCTTGTTAATAATCACAATTTCTTAAATCATATAAAAAAAATTATAATTTATTAATAAGTAAATAAATTTAAGTCAAATTGTTAAATAAAATTTAATATATTAATAACCGATTCAATTTAAACTCAACAATCTTATTAATTAAGTTATAATATTATATAAAAAGTATTGTTAAGTAAATTATGATATTATGTAAAAAGTGATTACGGATCTAATTCAATCTTTAAATCAATTTAGAGGTGAAATTTACTTTTCACGTATCAATTTTAACTAATGTGAAACCTTTCCCAAAGAAGTTTATCTAAATAAACGTGTAATAATAAATGAATTTGCATATGGATCTAAAATGAAAGGTTTATCAATTCAAAATCCTTATACAGAGAAATTTTGATTGACTTTTACTATAACTAATTTAAAATCTATATCTAATAGAATTTTTATTAATTAGTTGATGTCGTAAAATATTATATAGTGACATGCATAAAAATTAAACTCAAAATAAAATGAAAAACCACACAAAAATGCTACTGAGAAAAATATGTGCAGTTATGGTTCCATGCTGGAATTTGTGAATCAAGTTTCTCTCTAATATTGAGAGGTTAAAACTTATAAGGGACGGAAACACGTACAAATATTGATGAGAAAAACATGCATAAATTTATTGTGACTGCGACAGTTTATAAATTTAGAAAACTTAGTTGCAATAAGCATTAGGGTACATCTATTATCTATTAAAAATGTTTTATAATTTTTTTAAGAGAGAAAAATGCATTATTTTTTAATTTAAAATTAACTTAAAAAAAAATAAAAATTATTTTTTTAAAATTAAAATTAGCTTGTATAAAAACAAATTTTAAAAAAATTATTATATAATCTTTGTAAATTAATTTAAAACCTTTTCTATAAAAAAAGAAAATTTTGAAAATACAAATTTGAATTCTAACCTTGTCGGTGAAGAAGACTCTCTTGATGGTGGCAGTGTCATGGTTGGGTTGAATCCATGAATTACAAGTAAAGTGAAGGGGGCCATCAGGGAAGCCATGAAGAACTATACTCTTGAGAAACACCTCATCTTGTTGTTCATTTTCAATCATAACAGCACCCACATTCCCAAATTCTTCGGATAACTCAAATTGAGCCTCATACAATAAGATATCTTCATTTTTCTCTACACTTTCTGCTGAACTTTTTCCTGTTTTTCTCTCTGAGTTCGTTTCTTCATTCACAGAATATAAAACAAGGGGTCAAATAATAAAAAGAAAGAGAATTAACTTAATCTCTTACATTTATATTTATATTTGTATTATTTTATATATATTAATTTTATTATCAAATTTTTGTAAATAAATATTCATTAATTATTAAAAATTTCTTACTCATGATGTCAACTATCTGGCTAATAAAAAAAAATATAATTGCAATGGCAACCAACTCTGACTCTCAATGATATTATATAATAAAAACTATGATTTTTTAACCTAATCTAACTGGTTTTATAGATTTACATATATTTATATTGCTCATTATTTTTTCTACACGATTTTAGCATCAATTATTACTTTATAAATTTTACACCACTTTAGACGGATTTACAATAAAGATTTCATTATTCTAAAGTAACAAAGAATAAATTAAATAATATAAAAGTATTAATGAGAAAATTAATTATTAATATTTCAATACATTCATACCCACATATATAACATTCAACGTTAATTTCTAGTTAATAACTGAAATTATTTTATTTTCTAAATTAAAATTTTAGACTATAATAAAATTATTTATTTATAAAATATTTTTTACATTTTTTTATAAAAAAAATTAATTATCTATTAAATATTTTTTAGATTTATTTTTATAAAAAAGATTTTATAATTTTTTTATGAAATTTTTTTTATAAATTTATTTATAAAAAAATTTCTTACTAATATATTTGTAAGAAATTTTTCAATTTTTCTATTAGTCTTTTAGTGAAAGGTTTGTAAAGAAATTGTATTTTTTTTACTATTTTAAATATTATTTACTAATTTGTTTTATGAAAAATATAATTTTTTTTAAATATTAAATACATGCATGAATCCCAATTAATAAATATTAATAACCTTGAGTATCTTATATGATTTAATAAATATTAATAACTAAATTGTTTGCATATTATTAACTGATAAAACATAAAATTATATCCAGAGATGTTTTTATGAACAATAGTTTATTAAAAAATTAATAAATATATTTTTCTTTATTAAAAATTACGACGAGAGCATCAAAATCAATAATAAAATTTAACAAAAACTACTTTTAATATTTTAACTAATATTCTACAAATACATCTTAATATTTCTCAAATGGCTTTTCTATTAAGGTAGCAATATCTCTATTTCGAAAAGAAGAAGTTAAAATTATGGATTAAAATAAGAGTACCAGATTCGTATTTTAATCAAAATATTAGAATACACTAATATGTAATTATATATTTTTAATAACCAAAAGTAGAACTTACTTGGATCAAGCTTTTCGCTCACAAGCTCCAAAACAAATGTTTTCCCAGCTAACTCTTTGATCCCATCAATTGCTGAATCAATAAGATTTGGTAAAAGCTCACCATTACTTTGTTCAATAGTCACAACAGCTTTCACATTAATCACATTCTGAGATTTTGTGTTGCTGTTGCCACTGTTTTTTGACATCTTAGCTTTCATGCACCGAGGAACACACCACATACGAAACCTACCTAGTTTTTTTTTGTCTTGAGTGTTTGTGGCAAGTTATACACTTACAATGAAACACACACAAAACCTAATATTATTATGGCAATAATGAGTATATTTTCTATGTATAAATAGATACGTAAAAATTCACTGTTTTATGATCGATTAAAGATGGAGGAAAATGTTAAGTTCTTCAACGTCATAGTGTTCTTTGTGCTAATCACAATTAATAATAATCGCAGTAATCTACGTGGGAAACTTGTCGTGATAATCTTCTTCAGAACCATTTGAGGGAAAACGTTCAATTGCTAGTAACGTTTTTGCCAAAAATCAAACAATGCTGAAGAGTACATTAGAAATGGTGTTTAAATTTGTTTGGACTTTGGATATCCCTCAAGATAAAATATTTCCCAGAAAATAAGGGTCGATTTATCCGAAAAATTGAAATTTCGTGGAAAAAAATTCCCATACGCAGGGTGGTTCGTGGGGCCATGATCATCAATCCACATATTTTTGAAAAACTTTACCTAATTACACTTTTGATCTGAAATTATCTTAATTGTATGATTTGTAGTTTCTCAAGATTCAATTTATTCAATTTGGTCTTCCAAATATTTTCAAAATATTAAATACTAACTTTAAAGGACTAAAATGAGTTTTTTAAGATTTTAGAATTTAAAATTTAGAGTTGTTCAGATTTTAAGGGATAAAATTATACTTTTTAAAAATTTTAAAAATTTATAAAAAAATAAAATTTGAAAAACCAAAATCAAAATTATTCTAAAAGATTCTGGAAGATCCGATTAAAATTATAAGGTGAAAATAGTATATTATTTGTACGTGGAAGACTCTTTATGGGTACATCTTTTAGCCCGTGTTTCGTATAAAAAATATGTACTTATTCTAGTTTTGGTTTTTGCGTTTCCTTAAAAGCTTCTTTATAGTTTTGCGCTTCTATTAACGAATTGGGTAATTTCTTCTTCACTAAGCCACTTTTATAACTACAACAACTGGTGTATTCTGCTTTGCACGGATTGTTTAAAATGGGAAAATTTCCATGCTTATTTAATAATTTTATTAATTTAATCACTGGACAAAGCCCGTAAAAAAATTAAATCTAAGAAAACAAAAGTATTTTCAATAAATTTAAAAACGAAAACAAAACTTTTGAAAGATGCTCAATTTGATAAAAAATAATGTTAAGATAAGATCGTTTAGAATGATTTTACTTTTTGAAAATTATTTTTTCTTTTATATGCATCTCAACTTATAAAAAATATCTCTAAAACATAATAGAAAATGTTTATTTAAAAAAAGGTGTTTTAAAAGACGTCTAAACAATGTATTACAAATGAAAAATACTAAACTTTTATCATATAAAACAAATCTTTTACTTTCTAAATAATAACTAACTTTTTTTGAAACTTTTATAAATTAGACAAGGATGTTCATGATTACAAAGATTCTAACGAAATGATTATTTACAAATATTTTTATTCTTTTCAAAAATTTATTCAAAATTTTATTTGTTCTTGAACTAATAATGTCATCTAACTATGTTTTAATATTTATTTGTAAATTTTTTTTGAGAAATTATCTAAGAGAAAAATTTATAACTTTTATAGAGATTTATATATTCTCTATAAGAGTGTTATAATCTCTATAAATCTTTTTATTAAATATTTTTTATAGTTAGAAATGACTCTGTAAATTGCAAATCAAATTTTATGTTGTAACTATACTATGATAGTAAGGGTTAATTTATAATATAGCCTTTGTTAAATTTTTCTACTTGTTTATTATGCATTATAAGGAGTGAGCTCTTGCAAATGAACTCTTTATTTGATGTGATGAAATCTTCAGATAAAGAAGATAATGCAAGCAGATGAGGATGTTGGAAATATAGCACTGGTTGTGTCTGTTTTAGTTTGAGTTATTGTGACTTACTGTGTTGTTCACTTCAGGCCAATGCTTTCTTGTTTCTCTTATATATATGCTGTTGACATTTCTCTCGAATGAATTTTAGCTAAAGCTTTAGAACTGTTTTTGCAAGATCTTTGTGACCACACATATGAAATAACAATTCAGAATGGAGCAAAGATGGCCTTGAGGGGGCACTTCTACCAGGGGGCACCACGGCTTAGATGGGGACTTCAGGCCAGTGATTTCTTCATTCTTTTATATATATATATATATATATATATATATATATATATATATATATATATTGTTTTTTGAAATTACAACTGTATTTTTCTTATCTAGAAGAGAAGTGGATTTTAAATCTAATTTAATTTTATAAAATCAGTTTATTAAGTAAGATTTGTACCACTTTATATATATTAATTTGGTTATATTTTTAAACCGTGTGAGATTTTTAACACACTTTTTTTATATTGAGATTTCCTTAACTCGAACGTAGGACTAGACATTTGTAGGACAAGACAGCTGTGAGACAAGATATGTGTAGGTAAGAGATTGTGTGATAGGTCTAACAATTTTATTAAGATAAACTTCAATATCATTATAGAAATGATTTTTAAATTTAACTACATCTGATAAAATCGATTTATAAAGTGAAATTATAATTTACCTCTTTCTCATCATTTTATTGGCCATGGTCTAATATTGTGTTTCAATATTGCCATTTGTTTCACTCCCAGAGTCCAACATAATAAATTGTAGTTACCAGCTGAACAATTTATTTGGTTGCCTTGTATATAGGATACTTGTGATTTCAAATATAAGTGGCTCTTGGCAATGTTCAAATATGATTGTTGGCAGTCTTCTGAAATGTGTGCTATATTTTGGAGGGGATTCACCTTGTTGACCCAAAAATTTGAGTAATTGATGGCACTGGGGAACTGCCTTTAACAACCCCTAGCATTAATTTCTTATTTATGTTCTCTGAAATATCTTTCTAATTAATTTTAATATGATATTCAGATCCTGTTTGGTTCTGGTATTATATTGTTTCTCTTATCTTCCTTCCAAATAAGTACTATGAGCTATGAAATCAAGTCTAACAATTTGTGAATGTAAATTATAGAAAACATATTGTGTATAATATATATTGGGGAACTTCTTCACTTAATTAAAATAACTGCCTTTTTAATTTATTATTCTTTTGTGTTTTTGTCCGTCAATTCATAAATCTGAAATTCATTTCAACCAGTTTATTATTTTTCAGTGACTATGTATTTTTTTTCATCAAATAAATACTTTCGTTGTTTCACAGTAGATTTTATAATGCAAAATTAGATTAATAAAGCATTAGGTTTCATGTGAAAATTTATTAGAATCTTGTTTTTCTTTGCAAACTTACCTTGCTTATAAGTTTTAGAAATATATTTTAAATCAATTTCTTAGATCTTATTTGACAGCAACGACATTTCTTAGTGATTATACAAATAAATAATATAATGGGTTAAGCAGGTTGATCTAATTGAATGAGTTCATTGTTCAGATTATTTTTTACTCTTACGTTTACTTTTCTATAACCAGTTTGCTCAACAACATCAAGAAAAAACAATGAATGATTACACAAAATGGAATGACCTTCGATGACATGTTTCATGGCTTCAAATATGTTGAAGTAGAGATTGTCATCTTCAAACTCCATTGTCAAAGTATTTGTATGAATGTCAAATTTTTTTGTCAGAAGGTCTTCCCAAGATTAGAGTATAGAAATCAGCTAGAAATATTAACTACTTTACCTTATCCAGTACATCCTCAAATACATCCAAACACATTGGTTGGTTTCAATTCTCCCAGATACAATATTTTATAAATAGTTGTTGGCATCACATTGATGGATGCTCTAGGTCCAAAGCATTGACAAAATTCAATTTTCTAATGATACAAGAGATAGAAAAGGAACATGGATTATCACAATTTTTGAGTAGGGAAGTTTGAGATAAAGTAGATACTGTTTGAATGCTTCTTTTCTTCAAATTCCTTTTATATGTATAGAGTTCGTTGAGGAACTTAACATGCTTTGGGATCTATTTAATGGCACCCAACAATGATATGTTAATTTCTAATTTTTTGAAAGTGTTTAGCAACTCTAGATCTATCTCAGGAGAAGTAAGTTCTTGCAATTGAGGGCACATATCTATATAATGTATGTTGTTGCACAAATGCCACAATCTTTGGCTGGACAAGATGCTGGTTTGACCTATTGTCCCATAGTGCCTTATGTAGCCAACTCAGTCAGTTTGTTTTCTAGTCTTTGATTATCAATTGTAGGGATATGTTTGTGGTTGTTTCATGTGACTATGAGATTGTGTGGTAAAGAAAGGATACTCTTTTGGGTGAGAACAAGATAAGGGAAATTAGAAATCTAACTTATTTTGTGACATCTGTGTTTGAATATTTGAAAGGCATGTTGTATATTGTTTTTGTTGTGTTTGAATATGTAACAAATCAAAATTTTCACTTTATCTAACTAAGGTTTTTCACTTCAAAATAAAGTCTCTACAAAAGTTCTGTAAAATTATTCATCAGTACTGAATTAATTCTTCTTTAAGCAAAATTTGAAGTTACTGTTTAGCTTTTACCTGCATCGCTATCTGCTCCCATGCAACGACACGATAATCGCAATATCAACAAAACCACAAACACAAACAAAAAGGGTAAGCTAATGTAAACAAAACCAATCAAAATATATATCATTTATAATTTCATCCTCAGAATCATTTATCTAAATATATTTAGATATTTAAACCATCATAGTCGTTCTCAATCACACACATTCATCACACTCACTCATTCACAATACCTAATATTCTAGATAGACTCTTCTGGAAAATTATATGGAATTCTTTACCTCTAAGGCTAGCACCTAAACATGTTTCCTTGGTTACCAGGCTATAGACGAACCCTAAAAGTTTTTTTCACCTCCGGATTTCCCTGCCTATTCCCTTTTTCTAGTACCGACACACTAGGGTAACCCCTATATACGCATATCAAAGAACTATGGCTCAATTCACCCAGTGATAAATGCAGTAGAAGTCTCCATCGACCTCTCCCCACATGGTACTCCTGTCTACATGACTAGAATACCATTAGAAGTCTAAATACCCCATATGATATCTCTAGATTTCTATATGTACACTAAAGCTATACCAAATAGTACCACGTGATAACTATCTGGCTTACACAAAAAAAAACACACAACCAATCCAAAAATATACAACATATCAAACCAATCTCATTAACATCAATAAATGTCATTTTTATTTACGTTGGCTCCTTGCCATAACAATTTCCTTGACACCACTGCCATCAACACAATTCCTTGACACCTTTGCCACCATAATTCCTTGTGACCTCAGTCACAATTCACAAACAAAATTCACATCATTATCATCAATCCAATTCTAATCACAATACATCACCAATTCACACGTTACATAACTCAATAGTTTAATTATAAATAAATATCTTATAAAATTTTATCATATTTCACATATATATTATTTTAATACAAATTAGAACATGAATAATTATCCAAAAACAATAAACTTTCGCTCAAGCAAAAATAGTTTCAAAAACATTTCGCTCATCCTTATAGCATGACCTTTAATCATTCAAAAATTCATATCTTATGTTTTACACATTATTTTTATGTGAAATAAAAACCATTGATTAGCTGACATCTAGGGATAAAAATTTTATGAAGAAAACTTTCCCAAATTCGTAATCAAAACATCCCAAAAGGGGTTCGTAATTTCAAAGCGAATAATTTTCCTGACAACTTAACCTTTAATTACGAAAAAACTCGTATCTTGAGTTATACATATCTTTTTTAGGTGAAATAAAAGCCAAGAGTTAGATAATATCTAGGCCTACAACTTTCATGAAGAACACTTTTCGAAATTCGAAATAAAATCAAGCTGAAATAGGATTTCAATCTCAGAGCGAAACCCAATTCACACTTTCAGATATAATAATCAATATAATTCTCATAAATATCACATAATAACGCATCAACACATATAATAATTCAATAAATCATGAATAATTTTTTTTAATTAACTTCCCTTACCTTTAAAGGATCTCAAAACAAAATTTTATTCGGATAGAATTAATCTACTCTTCACGCTCTTTTCCCAGTGTTCTTAGATTTTCAAAGAGATAAGAATTAATGCAGAATTCTTGGAAAGAATTGAGAGAAATTTGAAAGAAGTTTAGAGAGATTAGAGAGAAGGAAAATTAGGATTTTCTAAAAATAAAAGGAAAATAAGAGAATTAAGGTTAAATAGACTATTTATAATGTAAGGACCCAGTGTGTAGTAGTTCTAGCAAGATAGTAACTTAAGTAGTGAAGGGTGAAAGTGATTGGTAAAGTTTTAAAAAGAACTTTAAATAGAAAAAACTTAACCTTTCAACCTTCATTATCTTAAGTTTACCATCTCTCTAGAAAACCTTTTCTCTAAACTCTCTCTACCTTCTCTCTAACCAAATCTCCTACCTTCCATCCTTTTCAAGATCTAAATACACCACTGTGAAGCTTGAGGAGAATAGATCCACTTGGACCGATCAGAATTTTAATTTGGGTAAGTTTTCTAATTTTTCCTCCTTCGGCCTGAGAAGAGAATTTGGTGGTTATAGGTTAAATTTGTGATTTTAGGCGCATATAGGACCAATTGAAGCTTCTAAGCTTCGTTTCATAGCACAAATTGCTTGTTGGACATAGGAATTTGAGTTAAGGGAAGCTAGAACTTTGACTTTTTCTTTTCTTGAGAAATCTGTGTTTCTGCTTCGAAATTGTGCAAATTGTGTTGCTTGATGTTATTCTGAGTGTTTGCTTGATATTCGAATCAAATTGCATGTTGAATCGGAGCTTGACCTGAGAAAATCTGCTGAGCGCAGGGGGCCTACACTGAGCGAATTTGTTACAGGGATGACTGTAAAATTTTGCTTAGCGCGTAGTGCGCTCAGCGCATGAAACTTGCGCTGAGAGGAATTTTACAACGATCCTTGGGCAAAAAATTCGTGAGAGCGCAGTGCGCTCAGCGCACCGCTTGCGTTGAGCAAATGTATTCGCTGAGCGGACAAGGCAGTGTTGAGCGAACTTCTTTCAGTTTGTTTGACCTTGAATTGATTTGGAATGATGTGATTTGGTATATCTATATATTATGTGATATCCTTCGAAAGTGTATTTGATGCATGAATTGTAGTTTGGATGAATCAAAATAAATATGGGCTTATGACTGTGTATGTTAGAAGAAAGTAACTATAATGAGGAGAATGAATTGCATGTGGTATGTGGTAGATTAGTGTGTATAGATCTAGGGACATCATATAAGGTATCCAGACCTCAATGTGAGTTCTGGTCATATAGACTAAGGCCACATGTGGTGAAAGGTCGATGGAGGTCCCATCAGTTACTCAGAGGAGACAGCTTGATGGGGCTACCCTGATGTTGTGAGTAGTGAGACGATGTCGCTGAGGTGAAAAAGACTCAGTTAGCCGGTCGTTATAAGACCCTTGGTCCATGGTTTGATACATCAGGTGCTAGCCTTAGATGTCCGAGATCCATACAATCTTCCGGAAGGTGTCGATTTTGACTGTGATGTGTGAATGTGAATATGTGTATAAAGCCTTTAATAAGCCCTTACACTTGATTGCGATAATAGTAATTTATCTGTGTAATTTATTTTATCTATGCATGTTTCCTTGTATATCTAGCTTACCCTGCTTGTTCTGTTGTCTTTCCTTGACTGCTAGATCGTGTGTGTTGCACGGGAGCAGATGCCAGGTCAGGAGAGGGCTCCTCTGCTGGGAGACAGTAGTTTAAGAGGTTGTAATATTTGAGAATTTTATTTGGCCCTTTTGAGGCCCCTTTTGTAAATGTAATATATTTTAGTACTTAAATATTTAAATCTTGTGGACTGAGTAGTATGATATAGTAAAACTGGTATGTTACATTATAATCTCTCCCCTTTCTAAGTACGTGGACTTAGGGTTTACTCAAAATTAGGCTCTCACAGAATGTGCCTCGAAAGCCTGTTTTGGGAGTTGAATTCACGTTTCGTAGTTCTGCAGAACCCTTATCTTGCATAAATCCGCTAAGTGTAGGACTCCGGCACTGAACAGATTTGTTGCAGGGGTTCTCAGGTTTAAATCTGTTGAGTGGATGGCCCTGACACTGAGCGCTAAGCGAATGATGCGCTCAGCATAGGAACCCTGCACTGAGCGCATGTGCAAAAAAAAAAAAAAAGATTGCATTAAGCGAATTTTAGATGTGGTGAGTGAAGTTTTCATTGATTTCTTTGTTTTGTTTGACCTGAAATGAAGGAAAATGATATATACTCATGTAAATCTTGGAGAATTGCGTGATTGAATGGCATGAGGCCTATGTTACTCCTAAAGAGATAAGGTTTTGCCATTGTGCTAGTAATATTTGAACTTTAATAATTTAGTGTGTATGGATTAGGGATATCTATGGAGTATCCATACCTTAATGATGTTCAAATTCATGTAGACTAGAACATCATGTGGTGAAGGTTGATGGAGACTCACTAATTGTTCTGAAGGGACAATAAGTGATGCTACCCAAAGGTGATATTTTGATTGTGAGGTGTTGTGGGATGACCTTGTAATGAAAAAGATTCAGAAGATCAGTCATGTGGGAAGACCCTTGGACCTTGTTTATACCTTAAGTGTTAGTTCCTGATATTTGAAATCCATACAGTCTTCCAGAAGTCGTCAATCTGATGTGTGATTGTGATTGTGTGTAAAGTCTTAGGTAAAGCCTTACACTAAATTTTTGACTTAGTTTGTTGCATTGATTGTTATGTTTTTCTTAATATAAAAATATTATACTAGCTTATTCTTCTTTGTGTCTTTATATTCTTATGTTATGATCGTGTTCTTTACATGAAAGTAGACAACTTGTCTATTAGGAATCGTTTATAAATGAGAGTACAAAATAGTGTAGGTCATATGAGATATAATAAACTTAATGATAACTTTTTGATGAATTATGAATCAGTTATGTATTTTGAATAATTCCCTCCGTATTACAACAATAATAATTAGTATTTATATTAGAAATTATTAAATGCTTAAAATATATTTACGTTTTGGTTATTTTATATATGTGATCAGTGTGTTCCATATCATATTTTGAGTATTAAGAAATTATGATAATTGTATTTGTACAAGAGTGTTCAATTATATATATATATATATATATATTATTATCAATATTAAATATATGTAAATATGATTGTGAAAATGTTAATAAAATATATATTGTAAGTTTTGTTGGATCACGTGAATTATTCCGATGAGATATAAAGTCATCCCTTAAAACTATTTTTAAACAACTAAAGATATTCAGATAAAATTTTCAAAGTTAGATAAAAAGATAAAAGAAAATTCAGTTATGTCTAAATCATATAATAAAAATGTTTGTTAAATAAGATCTTATTTATTATTTATTATGTAATTATTTGATTATGTCAATTATGTCATAACATTAATTTGACGTTAACTATAATCTATTATAACAAATTTGGAAAATTTTTATTTTGAAAATATATTGGCATACTGGTCGTATTTTATATTTATATAAATAACATCAATCCAATTTGTATTTTTTTTAAGAATTATATTTTACAGTTCGGAAACTTGGCCTTCTATTTATGAATATTCACTATTTAAATTTTGTGAAAATAAGTATTTAATCAAAATTTTATATGAAAAAAGTTAGAACTATTTTTTTTATCATTATTAGTTTTAAATGTATATTTAAAATAAATTCTAATTCCTTTCTATTTCGTTTTAATGCAAGGACAATTTTTATAGTTAAATAATAAATATTATTTAATTTAATTAATTACTTTAAAAATATTTATAAAAATAATTAAAAAATATTTAATAAATTAGTGATGTTATAAATAAAATATATCAATTTATTATTTTTTACTTATTTGATCAGTCAATTTTTTTTTTTAAATTTTTCTTTTCTTTTTAAATATTTTTATTTGTAAAGTTTTTATTTAATTAAATTTTAAACGTAGATGACTTAATAATGACATATAAGAGATCTATATTTTATACCATAATGAATAATTTTTTTTTATGTTTTATAATATTACAATTATAAATAAATATTATTGTTATGGAATTAATCAGGAGTTTTTAAAATTCATATTTTCAAAACATTTAACTATTCATACAGAAAGAAATAGAAATGTGTTTACTTATTTCTTTTATTATTATTAAAAGAGATATTAATAATTTTTATATTTTATTCATATCTCAATCCCGATAAACATCATGTTTAATAGATATTTAAATTATTTATAATATTAAATTTATGGTTAAACTTTAATTCTGTACTACTATTTTGAAGTAATTTAATGGTTGTTATTAGAAATTTAGATAATTATTT
This sequence comes from Macrotyloma uniflorum, assembly GCA_016859785.1. Taxonomy (NCBI): domain Eukaryota; kingdom Viridiplantae; phylum Streptophyta; class Magnoliopsida; order Fabales; family Fabaceae; genus Macrotyloma; species Macrotyloma uniflorum. The sequence continues at coordinate 391,610 of BDMB01000108.1, forward strand.
CCATTAAATTTTTTTAAGAGAAATTGTTTGATAATAATTAATAATTAAATAATGATAATATTAATTCACAAACCTAATTTAATGAATGAAACTCAAAAAAAAGCGTCATGCTTATAGATATGAAGGTTCAAAAATAAAATAATTAACTAATAATAAATAAAATTGAATAAAATCGAAATTAACAATCCTTCACTATATACAATTTTTACTATCCATTAAAAAGGAAATAAAATATATCAAATATTTTATTAAACATAATTATATTATTATTTTTTAAATTTAATTGGTAAAATCCCATAATTTAAAATAAATATAAATTTTTAAATACTTAAAATTATGATATAGGATAATATTTTATTAAATATTATATAAATTCTCCGTAATAAAATTTTTAATTTACAACTTTGATATAAATATATTATATTTTTATTATAAATACATAAATTTTAATATATTAAATAATTTGATAATTAAATAAATGTAATATAATCGAGATTATAATTAAGTATCTCAAATTACATTTATTTTTAAATTTAATAACTATCTATATTATTAAAAGTTTTATAGAGATTTTTTTTTATATTCTCTCATTCTTAATTTTAAAGTCTAAAATTTTGCATTAATGATATTGTGTTGTATCTTTTTAGTAATATGGTTTGATAATCATTGATATTGTATATTCTCTATTGATCTGTATTGAAAAATATAACATTATAAGACACAAAATAAAATAAATTTTAATAAAATAAATGAAAAAGAAAGAACAAAATATTATTCTATACTTAGAATTTTTTCTTGTATGTAGCATAGGTGAAATTTATATTTTCAAGATCCTGTAATCACCATCACACATTTTTCATCAACCCCTTCATGAAGGAAGGTAATTAGAAAAAAAAAATGTTTCATCATGATAAACATAATACAATACCTTCAAAAGTCTGTTGAATGTTGTGTCCCATTCACCATGCACTCACACTTGATCACTAACATGAAAAAAAAATAGAGAATTAAGACTTGATGTATATACTATTTAACATTTACAAATAACTCATCTTACCCCCTAATTGGAGTGCCATGACCTTGTCATGTAACCTGCAAAAGTGTAACACCATAAATCAGCATTACATATGTAAATAAACAATTTCTCATGTTATAAATGTTGACTTTTGTTAATCTCTTATATATTGAAAATAATTTAAATTTCTTCTAATAACAAAATCAATCTTGTTCTTTAATCATACATCTTTTAGTTATATTATTAAAGAAAAAAGAATCTAAAATATAAATTTATTTCTTAATCGTTCTCTATGTCTTCCTATATCGTGTTTTAATCTTTATTTTTTGGTTCCTTTAAAATATCTATCAATCACACATGGAAAAATAAATGATATTGAAGCAATTATCAACATTAAAATAAATTAGAAATTAAGTATAATACCTTTGGTACTTCTTTGATTTGATTTTGTGATCAATATTACCACTCTTACAAAACATATATTTTCATCCTCTTCATCATCTGTACTAATATTGTTGGACATTTTTGTCCAAACTCTAAATATTGAAAGTGTAAGGACCCAAAAATAATTAGCCTAAGTGAGACTGTGAGTTTAAGTGTGAAAGGGTAAAAGTGTTTCCTGAAGTTTTAAAAGAATTTTTAAATAGAGAAAGAAAAAATTTTTAACCTTCATTAACTCAGACCCACCTTCTCTCTAAAACCCTATTCTCTCCAATTTTTCTGCCTTCTCTCTAACTTATCTTCCTCCTCCCTTATCCTTTTCAAGATCCGAAGGTACCTAATCGAAGCTTGTGAAGAGTAGAGCGCATCCAACCGATTGAAATCTTGATTTGGGTACTTGGAAAGCTAGTTAGAGCACTAGGAACTCTGCCCTTGCAGTTGAGAAAGAGGCGTTTTAGAAAAAATACAGGTAAGGGAAGCTAGCCTTAAGTTATTCCTTATGATATTAGGGGAATTAGAAATGAAACTGATTTTGGTGGCTGTTTTGGAATATTTTTCCCTTGGGTCAGATTCTGAAATTTTGATTTGATGAATGAATGTGCATTTTGCCAATATTTGAGGGTTGTTCTATGTGTCGCAACCGGGGTCACGACGGGACCGGCAAACGTAAAAAATTGGTTCATCCTTTTTAGGGGAATAAAGGGAGTCGCCACCATAGTTTATTAAGAAAAACTATGGAAAAACCAAAATGGTCTTCGAAACAAAAAATGGGTTCGGGAGTCGATTACGTGTAGGGAAGGTATCAGCACCCTACAACGTCCGTCTTAAGACGGTTACCTTTCAATTAAATATGCAAAATAAATATGACCTTATAATATTTGTTTCCCCTATAAACAAATAAAATATTATAAAGTAAAAATATTTTTTTTTTTAAATTATTATTGTTAAAAAAGAAAAATATTAAATTAGAATTTATTTGGGCCCAACAAGATACTAACCTTGCTCCTACGTATTTCCATTTAGAATGGAAAATCAGGGTTACGTAGTTCTTCCTGATGTTATTTTTTTGTTTTAGTAATTTTAAAGAAAAGTGAGTTTTGAAAATAAATTATATATTTTATTCTTTTTTATCAATCTTATAATAAATCAAGATAGTGTAAACTATACATTGATATTATAGATTGCTATATAAATTGGCTTAATATAATTGAAACATATTTATTTTATCGAAATAAGTTTTAGTTAAAAGTTAAATATAAGATGACATGTATAGCCATACATATATTTAAATGATTATTTTATATATAGGTGATGTAAAAAAAATACTTAAATATAATAAGCATTGGATGTAAGACAATGCACATGGTTGTACAAACATCTAAAAACTTTTTAATATGAAAAGAAAGAGTAAACTTCACAATTATATTAAAAGTTGGTACAAAATAATTTTAAAATAAAAAAATGATTTATTATAGAATCATTAGTAAATATAAAATTATAATTTGAGTAAACTTTGAAAAAATAAAAAAAATAAAAACATATAATAGATTAATTAAAATAAAAATATATATATTTAAATTTTTAATAAAAGATAGGATATGAGGTATAAGATGATGAATGTGATCATATTTAACCCTTATCCCTCTTATAATAAAATGATATAATATAAATTTATTTAAGCAAGTACTTAATTAAGATTATGTTTTATATGATCTTATAATAAAATGATATAATATAAATTTATTTAAGCAAGTACTTAATTAAGATTATGTTTTATATGATCGAATGCTAATTATAAAATGACGTGAGTAGCCATATATATAATTAGGTGATCTTAACATAAAAAAAAAAAAAAAAGTTCCCAATTAAAAAAGTAAAATGAAATAAAATTAAAGAAGAAAAAAATCAATATAATAATACAACAAAACATTTTCATATAATAATATATGGAATATTATATTTAAAACTAAATATTTATAATTTGAAATCAAATATAATAAATTAAATTCTAGATTATTAATTATTATTATTATTTTCAAAACCCCTTTGAGAAAAAAAAGCTTTGTAGATAAACCAGAAAACCAAATCACTAAAATGAGAAACCAAAACAACCTTTAATGCACATTACACGCGTGAAGTGGGTAAAAGTTCCTGTTCTCTTTTGTAATAATTCTTTTTTTTCTATCTCTATCTGCCTTGTTCGATTTCTTTTAATGGTCAAAAGAATCATTACCATCATATTTTACATCATAAGCACATAATCAAGCTTCAAAGGAAGGACTTAAATCAACGAAACAATAAAGAATGTAAACCAATCCAAGGGCAAGCAATGAGAAGTAAATCAATGGCAGTATAAAATTCTAATAAACAATTGAAAGAGGCATTGCGGAAGTGAAATAATTGAAGAGGCAAAAGGGGAAAATAGAAAGAAGGGGTTGGGAATACTGCCACAGATGCAAACACCAAAACTTTAACACTAGAGTACTGAAAGCCTCTGTCTCCCAATTTAGTATCGGAATAACCCCCTTATCCATGCAATAGGGTCCAAGCCAAACGAGAACAACCACAGCCAAAAACCCCAGGCATAAAAAGCAACATCACTAATTTCACCCAATACCACACGGCGGCTCTTATCGTCCATGGAGAAGGCTCCATCGCTGCAGCAGAACCATCATCGGGATGGACTGTAAGGGTAACGTCCGGCACTACCTCCCCTCTCCTACCACCACCGTCATTCTCGTAATAGGCCATCAGGAAACGCAAAATGATAAAAAAACTAATTTACTGAGAAGACAAAGAGGATTTCTTTGTTTCTTTTGTGTATGAATGAATGATCACAGTGGACGGCTTTTAAAAGCCCCAAATGTGAGAATCGATTAAGGCATGAGGAAGACGATGATGGCGAGAGAAGGGTCATGAGAAACTCGTCGATTAAGGGAATTAGGCTTTTATTTGGAAAATGAAAACGTGAAAATGATATCAACAGCAGCAGCAGGATCTTCTTTTTTTTTTGCAGTTATATATATATTTTTTTTATGTATGCCAAACCTAGAATGGCTATTACCAAAATAAAGGACAAAATAAAATAAATAAAAAAAAAGAAAAGGGAACCGGGGTTTGAATTTGTTCAAAGAATATGAGGGTTGGTGGGAGAGTCCCCATGACCTACTATAGCAATATAAATAATACCACCAAAACTTTTAAGAATTACCTTTCTTCTCCTTATGCCTCTCTTTCAAAAATGACGCCTCCTCTTCTCCTCTTCTTTTTTTTCTTCCCCTCCTGTTTTTCCTGTAGGGAATTTACAGCCACCCTCCCCTTTTATGACTGCCCCCTCTTTTGCTTTTAGGGTTACCCTTAGGTTAAAATTAGGGTTATTTTCTTTTGGGCCAAGGTTCCTTGATTTGGGTCTCTTTTTTTTTTTTATACTTCATTTTTTTTATTTGGGTCCCCTCTTTTTTTTTTATCTATCTATACTTTATTTTTTATTTGGGTCCTCCTTTTGTATTTATTTATTTATTATGATTTTGTAAATTTTTTCTTTTTTTTTTAAAAAAATGTGTTAGAAATGTATTTTTTATATATCTATAAAATATTATCCTATATTTTTTTTTAGCATTTTTCAAACATAATTAAATAATAATATATATTTCTACCTTTTTAGTTTTTTCAATTTTTTTTACTTATTATTTATTTTAAAAAATATAATCCCCGGACAAAATTGGGTATTAACACTACGATTTATGAAATTGTCAAGTGTGATGTTGTGTTCAATTATGTGATTTGTGTTATACTATGTGCTTGTGAATTTGGAAGGAAATTTGTTATGTTGCTGGGAAAATCAAGATGAATTCTGCAGCAAATTGGGTAAAGTTGGCTTCAAGCAATCTATTAAGTAAACTGTGAGAATTAAAAATAAGGGCATTTGAATGGTTGTTGTTGTGTCCAACTGTACCTGAATTTGCTGATGATGTGAACCTGATTTTGTTATTTTGAGATTGATTTGTATCAAGCTAATGATATAGTGAATTTGTTATGTTCTGAGGCATGAGATAAAAATGAGATGTGAAATTAAATAATGATATTTATATTGGCATGAGGTCGTGGTGCTCCTATTGAGGGGAGCTTGATTTTATATTATGAGCATGATGTTGGTAATGTAGTGTGTATGGATTTAGGGATATGTTATAGGGTATCCAGACCTTAATGACTCTCTAAGTCACATAGACTAAGATTATCATGTGGTGAAGGTCGATGGAGGTCTTGCCAATTGTCTTCATGATAGTTGGTGAGGCGACCCTGATGTGTGATGGGTGTGGAGATGTTTTGTGGATGATCCTGGGGTGAAAAAGACTCAGTGGCCGGCCGGTTAGGCCCGTGGTCCTGGAGTACACATCAGGTGCTAGCCCTAGATATCCGAAATCCATACAGTCTTCCGGAAGGCGTCAGTCTTGATTGTGAATGTGTTTGAAATGTGTAAAGCTTTCGGTAGGCCCTTACACTTGTATGAAATTTTATGCTTATTATTAAATAGTTTATGAATTCTTTATGATTTGTCTATTTATCACTAGCTTACCCTTTCTTGTGTGTAGTGTGTTTTTAAACTGCTATGATCGTGTCTTTGCACGGGAGCAGATAGCAGGTCTTTAGGGGAACCATCAGTGAGACAAAGTAGGAACTAGGTGTACCTTTCCCTTTGGTGTATTGGAATCAAGCAATAGACACCTAACTCTTTTGACTTAATTATTTTGGAAAAATGTAATAGAAATAGTACCTTGTCCTTAGTATGTGGGAAGACTTTTATGTTTGGTATAATTATATATATCTAATTAGTATCCTGGTATGTTACATTTAGTGGTATCAGAGCGGTAGTTCCTGGAGAGTAACCTTGGGTAGTGGGTTTATTTGTTAGGATATGTGATGTATATGTATATATTTGTGAACCCCTCTCGGTGAGTATAATTATGTTTTGATATTTCCCCTCTTTTAAATGTCTAGGATGGCACCTAGACCACCTACCCCTCCTCCTCCGGCCTCTCAGATTGATTTGGGCTATATAGTGAGGGCTATTGAGATAATAGCCTGCACTATTCAACAATAGAATGCAACCATGTCTCAGCAGCATCAGGCTGCTATTTTTGAGCTTCAGGCCGCCAGGGCCTCAACAACCTCTTCCCAACCTCCGGAGTGTTTGGGGCTGGCTGACTTTGTGAGGCATGGGCCTCCAAATTTTGATGGGAGCCTAGGACCCGACATGGCAGATCAGTGGATTCGTGAATTAGAAAAGATTTTTTAGGCCACTTCCTGTCCTGAGGAAAAGAAGCTGACCTTTGCCACCTACCTCCTATCTGGGGAGTTAGAGTTCTGGTGGCAGGGGATGAAGATGATGATGGATAGCCGGGGGGAGGTGATTGACTGGGAGAGTTTCAAACACAGATTTCTTGAGAAGTACTTCCCTGATAGTTCGAGATATGAGAAGGAGGCAGAGTTTGTCAGGTTGGAGCAGGGTGGTATGACTGTTCAGGAGTATGCCACTCAGTTCGAGCACTTGGCTAGATTCTACACTCAGGCTACTTCTGAGGCTTGGAGATGTAGGAAGTTGAAGAAGGGTTGAAATATGAGCTGAAGAGGATGGTGGTCCCATTATCTATCAGAGAGTTCCCTGCCTTGGTAGAGAAGGCAAAGACAGTGGAAAGGTTGGAAGGAAGTACAGAGAGGGTAGTCAGAAACATCAATGGTAGTTCATCTAGTGGGAGGGCCAGGACTGAACAGAAGATGCCTTATGCTAGGCCCCAACCCACTAGAGGGAGTGCCCCAACTCGACCATCTCCTTCAGAAGTCAAATGTTTCAGATGTGGGGGTCCCCATCACATCAACAAATGTCATCAGACCCCACCACCCCGGAGATGCTTTGTTTGTCAGAAGTTAGGCCATGTGGCCAAGGATTGTGGGGAGAGATTCAGAACTGTCCCTTCTAGAAGCCAGCAACCCACTTCTGGTGAGGGTAATAGTGGAAGGCCGAGGGCAACTGGAAGAGTGTACATGGTCAGCAGAGCTGAAGCGGCAAGATCTGATAGCCTAATGCAAGGTTGGTGCCTCTTATCTGGTAGAATAGTTAGAGTGTTATTTGATTCTGGAGCGACACACTCCTTTGTGTCAAGTTGTTGTGTGAATGACTTGAAGTTGCCAACTAGGGAGCTTCATTTCGATTTGCTTGTGTCTACACCAACTTCCAACCTGGTGATTTCTTCGAAACTATGTGTTAGTTGTTCTATAGTGGTTGAGGGACACAAATCAAAGGTTAATTTGATTTGTCTACCCTTGAAGGACCTGGATGTGATTCTAGGGATGGATTGGTTGGCTGCCAACCAGGTGATTATTGATTGTGGGCGTAAGGAGTTGATTTTCCCTAGCCCATCTCAGATGGAGTTGTTGTCTGCCCATCAAGCCTTGAAGGAATGGAGGGAAGATGCTCAGTTTTATATGATTCTAACAAGTGTAGAAGCAGTCGAGAGGGATAATGGGATGGAGATTCTAGTGGTGTGGTGCAAGAATATATGGATGTTTTTCCCGATGAGGTGCCTGGATTGCAACCTAGGAGAGAGGTGGAATTTTCTATTGACCTGATACCTAGAGCAGGACCAGTTTCTATGGCCCCTTACCGAATGCCCCCTGCTGAGCTAGTCAAGTTGAAAGAGCAGATTGAGGAGTTGCTAGAAAAGAAATTTATTCGACCAAGTGTGTTGCCATGGGGAGCACCGGTGTTACTGGTGAAGAAGAAGGATAGGGGTTCCCAGTTGTGTGTGGATTATAGGCAGTTAAACAAACTGACCATTAAGAACAAGTATCCCCTGCCTAGGATAGATGATTTGATGGATCAATTGCAGGGAGCAGTAGTGTTCTCTAAGATTGATCTAAGGTCGGGGTATCATCAGATTTTTATGAGGGAAGAAGATGTGCCAAAGACTGTTTTTCGGTCTAGATATGGCCACTATGAGTATGTGGTCATGCCGTTTGGAGTGACAAATGCTCCCGCTATTTTCATGGATTATATGAACCGGATCTTCAGAACCTTTTTAGACAAGTTTGTGGTGGTCTTCATAGATGATATTCTCATCTATTCCCGCAGCCACGAGGAGCATAATGAACACCTTAAAGTAGTGCTGGGGATCTTAAGAGAGAAAGAGCTATATGCCAAATTGTCTAAGTGTGAATTTTGGATGGAGGAAGTGAGATTCTTGGGGCACGTGGTGTCTAAGGATGGATTTTCAGTTGACCCCTCCAAGGTTGAGACGGTGCTTCAGTGGGAACGCCCCAAGATAGTGACGGAGATAAGGAGTTTTGTGGGACTAGCAGGATACTACCGGAGGTTTATAGAAGGTTTCTCCCGGATAATGGCTCCTTTGACCCAGTTGACCAGGAAGGATCAGCCATTTGCTTGGACGGATAAATGTGAGCAAAGCTTCTTAAAGTTGAAGCAGCGGTTGACTAGTTCCCATGTGCTGGTCATCCCAGATACCTCTAACCCTTTTGAAGTCTATTGTGATGCCTCTCACCAAGGCTTAGGATGCGTGCTGATGCAAGAAAAGAAGGCGATTGCTTATGCTTTTAGGCAATTGAAGCCTCATGAGAAGAATTACCCTACACATGATTTGGAGTTGGCAACAGTGGTATTCGCACTGAAGATTTGGAGACACTACCTATATGGGGCTCAGTTCAATGTGTTCAGTGACCATAAGAGTTTGAAGTACTTGTTTGATCAGAGAGAGCTGAACATGAGACAGAGGAGATGGATGGAGTTCCTCAAAGACTTTGATTTCCAACTGTTGTATCATCCGGGGAAGGCCAATGTGGTGGCAGATGCGCTAAGCAGGAAAGCAACGAGTATGTCAGCTTTAATGATAAAGGAGCTTGAATTGGTAGAGAAGTTCAGGGATTTGAATCTAAGAACAGAAGTTTCGCTAGGCAAGATCAGTTGTGGCATGGTAGTTATTACAAATGAGTTTCTGGGAAGGATCAAGGAGAAGAAGAGACTTGATGGAAGCTTGACCAGTATAATAGACTCTTTGGGTACTGAAGCTACTAGAGACTTCTCTATGGGTGTTGACGAGATTTTGAGGTTTAAGGGCCGAATATGTCTACCCGCTGATGAGGAGCTAAAAAAAAAATGGTGTTGGAGGAAGGACATAAGAGCCGACTTAGTTTGCATCTGGGTATGACTAAGATGTACAAGGACTTGAAGGAGTCCTTCTGGTGGCCGAACATGAGGAGGGAGGTAGCCCAGTTTGTGGCAGCTAGTTTGACCTGTCAGAAAGCTAAGATTGAGCACCAAAGACCGGGGGGCATGTTGCAGCAATTGGAGATCCTTGAGTGGAAGTGGGATAACATTGCTATGGATTTTGTCACCCACTTGCCCCGGACATTGAGAGGCCATGATTCAATCTGGGTGATTGTAGACAGACTGACTAAGAGTGCACACTTCTTGCCAGTGAACTTGAGAATTTCCATGGAGAGGTTAGCTTAGCTGTATATAAGAGAAGTGATCAGACTACATGGGGTGTCTTCCAGTATTGTGTCCGACAGGGACCCGAGGTTCACTTCCCGCTTGTGGCAGACCCTCCAAGATGCCTTGGGCACTAGACTAAGGCTCAGTTCTGCCTATCACCCTCAAACTGATAGGCAATCTGAGAGGACTATTCAAACTCTAGAGGATATGTTGAGGGCGTGTATTTTGGATCATCTGGGAAATTGGGATGAGATCCTACCTCTTGTAGAGTTCACCTATAATAATAGTTATCACGCTAGTATCGGAATGGCTCCTTATGAGGCTCTTTATGGGAGGAAGTGTAGGACTCCACTCTGTTGGTTCCAGGATGGGGAAGGAATTCTGATAGGACCTGAGTTACTTCAACAAACAACTAAGAAGGTGAAGCAGATCCAAGAGAGAATGAGGGAATCTCAAAGCTGCCAGAAATCCTATGCTGATAGAAGAAGACGACCCTTGGAGTTTGAAGCGGGTGAACATGTGTTTTTGAAAGTTTCCCCAATGACTGGAGTAGGGAGAGTTCTCAAGTCTAGGAAGTTGACTCCTAAATTCATAGGGCCGTATCAGATTTTGAGAAGAATTGGCCCCGTGGCCTATGAGCTTACCTTGCCTCCTCCCTTAGCCAGACTACACAATGTATTTCACGTCTCTCAACTTAGGAGGTACATTCCGGATCCCAACCACATCCTTGAACCTGAAGAAATTGAGATTAGAGAAGATCTCTCTTTTGAAGCTACACCAGTCAGAATTGAAGATAGAAGGGCCAAGGAAATTAGAGGAAGAGTCATAAATCTAGTCAAGGTAATATGGAATGTGAGGACTGATGATTCTACTTGGGAACTTGAGGATGACATGAGGCAACCTTATCCCCAACTTTTTGAATGGTAAGGATCATTTTCGAGGATGAAAATTTTTGTAGTTGGAGGATTGTAAGGACCCAAAAATAATTAGCCTAAGTGAGACTGTGAGTTTAAGTGTGAAAGGGTAAAAGTGTTTCCTGAAGTTTTAAAAGAATTTTTAAATAGAGAAAGAAAATATTTTTAACCTTCATTAACTCAGACCCACCTTCTCTCTAAAACCCTATTCTCTCCAATTTCTCTGCCTTCTCTCTAACTTATCTTCCTCCTCCCTCATCCTTTTCAAGATCCGAAGGTACCTAATCGAAGCTTGTGAAGAGTAGAGCGCATCGAACCGATTGGAATCTTGATTTGGGTACTTGGAAAGCTAGTTAGAGCACTAGGAACTCTGCCCTTGCAGTTGAGAAAGAGGTGTTTAGAAAAAATACAGGTAAGGGAAGCTAGCCTTAAGTTATTCCTTATGATATTAGGGGAATTAGAAATGAAACTGATTTTGGTGGCTGTTTTGGAATATTTTTCCATTGGGTCAGATTCTGAAATTTTGATTTGATGAATGAATATGCATTTTGCCCATATTTGAGGGCTGTTCTATGATTTATGAAATTGTCAAGTGTGATGTTGTGTTCAATTATGTGATTTGTGTTATACTATGTGCTTGTGAATTTGGAATGAAATTTGTTATGTTGCTGGGAAAATCAGGATGAATTCTGCAGCAAATTGGGTAAAGTTGGCTTCAAGCAATCTATTAAGTAAACTGTGAGAATTAAAAATAAGGGCATTTGAATGGTTGTTGTTGTGTCCAACTGTACCTGAATTTGCTGATGATGTGAACCTGATTTTGTTATTTTGAGATTGATTTGTATCAAGCTAATGATATAGTGAATTTGTTATGTTCTGAGGCATGAGATAAAAATGAGATGTGAAATTAAATAATGATATTTATATTGGCATGAGGCCTTGGTGCTCCTATTGAGGGGAGCTTGATTTTATATTATGAGCATGATGTTGGTAATGTAGTGTGTATGGATTTAGGGATATGTTATAGGGTATCCAGACCTTAATGACTCTCTAAGTCACATAGACTAAGATTGTCATGTGGTGAAGGTCGATGGAGGTCTTGCCAATTGTCTTCATGATAGTTGGTGAGGCTACCCTGATGTGTGATGGATGTGGAGATGTTTTGTGGATGATCCTGGGGTGAAAAAGACTCAGTGGTCGGCCGGTTAGGCCTGTGGTCCTGGAGTACACATCAGGTGCTAGCCCTAGATATCCGAAATCCATACAGTCTTCCGGAAGGCGTCAGTCTTAATTGTGAATGTGTTTGAAATATGTAAAGCCTTCGGAAGGCTCTTACACTTGTATGAAATTTTATGCTTATTATTAAATAGTTTATGAATTCTTTATGATTTTTCTATTTATCACTAGCTTACCCTTTCTTGTGTGTATTGTGTTTTTAAACTGCTATGATCGTGTCTTTGCACGGGAGCAAATAGCAGGTCTTTAGGGGAATCATCAGTGAGACAAAGTAGGAACTAGGTGTACCTTTCCCTTTTGGTGTATTTGAATCAAGCAATAGACACATAACTCTTTTGACTTAATTATTTTGGAAAAATGTAATAGAAATAGTACCTTGTCCTTAGTATGTGGGAAGACTTTTATGTTTGGTATAATTATATATATCTAATTAGTATCCTGGTATGTTACAGAAAGATATATGAAAATATTATCTTTATTGTTTGTAAAAAATTGATAGTTGAAAACTCTATGAATCAGGTATATATATATATGTAATGTATTTAAAATTAGGCTTTTAATTGGGTGGGCCTTAATCTAATTAAGTTTAGGAGGGAAGGGTATTTAAAGTTTAAATTTTCTAAACCTTCTCATTTTACATCAATTTCAAAAACCAATCTTCTCTCACTCTCTCTTTTACTCTCAAATTCTCTCAAACTCTCCTCAAAGAGTTCTTCCTAAATCTCACCTAATTGTTAAGAACAATTGGAGTTAAAAGTGGTGGAAAGGAGAACTTCAACCCCTGCATTAGTTGGATTACTTCAATTAGGTAAGTACTCTTAACTTTAATTTAGGGATTTGATTTAGAAATTCAAATTTGGGGAAAACTTAAGAATCTTGAAGGATCTTAGTTAGATTCTTAGTGATTTAGCTTAATCTAGATATTTTAATGTTAGGTCATTAATCTAGCTCACAATCTTTGGATAAACCTTGTAGATTATCAAGAAGCTTGCTGGAAATCCAGGTAAGGGGGAGTTAATTGAGTTTTGTGTATTTTCTAAATTTGGAGAAATTTAATTATTAGTTGATTTTGAATGAATTAATGGTGTAATTGTGTTGTTATTGATTAAGCTGTTGAGTTATTCGGTATTAGTGTTTGATTAGATGAGATGATGCGTAATTAGATTGAATAGATTGAATTAGAATTGAGAATTAAGCTTAATGATAATTTTATTACTCTGGACGTTGAATGTTTCGCTTGAGCGAAGAATTTTTCGCTCAAGCGAGTGGCCCTAGGACTGCTCTCGGGTTGATTTTCGCTTGAGCGAGAATTTTGGTTTATTTTTATTTTGAATTTGGAAAATTATCCTTCATAAAAGTTGTAGATATAGATGTTAGCTAATTAATGGCTTTTATTTCATACAAAATGGATAAGTGTAGCTCAAATTATGATTTTTTTGAGTGATTAAAGGTCAAGTTGTCTAGGATTATATTCGTTTTTAACTTATGGACCCCTTTTGATACATTTTTATTTCCAATTTAGAAAAGTATCCTTCATGAAAGTTGTAGATATATATGTTAGCTAATGAATGACTTTTATTTCATACAAAACGGATGTGTGTAGCTCAAGTTATGAGTTTTTGAGTGAATAAAGATCATGTTATCAAAATTTGAAATTGCTCGCTAGAACATTTTCGCTTGAGCGAAAATGCTCCAGTTTTCAGGATGCTCTCAGGAACTTTTTCGCTTGAGAGAGAACTGTTTCGCTTGAGCGAGAATGCCCTGACTTCAAAATAATTTTCTAGATATAAATTGGTAATTTATGATGTTATGGGATGAATTAAGAGTATGTAATGATTTTTAGAATGATTTTGTTATATTTCCAGATTTTAGAATTTGCATGGTGTTATATTTGTTGTCAAGTGGCATCAAGAGGGGGGTGAATTGATACAATAAAAATTAAAACTTTAATCGTTTTCCTTTAAAAAAATTTATTCCTCTTGATTTAATTAGTAAAGCAGAAATTTTATAATGCGCAACAGAAAAATAAAAGATAAGGAAAAAGAGAGAGAAACACCAGAGATTTATACTGGTTCGGGGTTAAATCCTTAACCCTACATCCAGTTTCCAATCACCTCAACTTGAGATGATCACGCACTCTCACTATCTTTAATTAATCAGAATTTTACAACCTCTGATACAAGTGAAACATGCAAAAATAGAAAAATAAAGATCAAACATCACTATCTCTTGAAACCCACAAGAGATTGCCACACCTTCCTTGAGTCACACAAGGAATGAAAACACCTTTCTTGAATCACACAAGGAATGAAAAACACCTCCTCTGAATAGCCTTAGAGGATGAACACAAACAAAATAATATCACCTGGAATGTAGATATCAAACTGTAGCACCGTCTTAGCTCAAAGTCTTCTTAAGATTTTCTCAGAAAAATATTAGCACATAAAATATTCTCTTTCAAATGTGAATTTTCGTGGCTCAAGATGTACAAAAGTTATATTTAAGATGCGTATTTTGATAACCCTTGATTTTCTTAATAAATAGCCAAAAATTCACAAATAAATTTTTATTTAATTTTTAATTCGAAATCAATTTTTATTCTCTTCATATATTCCTCAACGTTCAGAAAATATGAATCCAGATCAACCTTTATTTTAGGAGAATTTTATGCAACGAATATTTTTCAAAAATTTCCAACACAATCGATTATGGTATTTATATAATCGATTATGACCGTACTTTGAACTTTTCAAAAAAACACCTAATCGATTACAAGATCGATTATCACCGTGTTAAAACCTTTTTAATTCAAAAGTACCTAATCGATTACATAATTGATTATTCCCGAGAGAAATTCCTTTTCAGGTTTCAAATACTTAATTGATTACCTAATCGATTATTCCCGTGACAAAAACTTTTCAATTTTCACAATACATAATCAATTACCTAATCGATTATTCCAATGGCAAATTCTTCTTTTAAAAATTTCCAAGAAACATAACCGATTATGTTCTTCATATAATCGATTATCACAATACAAATTTTATACTTTTAAAAAATAATTTTCTTGAGAAAATCTCTAAGCTGAGTGGTGATTACCTTTCAATATCAGTCACTCCTTTTGGTATAGGACACAACTAACTATGAACTAAAGTCTTCTCATCTTGTGTATCTTGTAAATCTTTGAGCTTCCAACTTTAGTTTTCTTGAGCTTCTCAATTGAATTTCCTTTGAATATCTTGATCTTTCTTTGTTGTCTTGAGTCTTGATCATTATTAAAACATTTGAACACTTGTGCAGAATTATGCAGTCTTCAAAAAGTGATAACAATCTCCCCCTTTTTGATGATGATCAAGAAAAAATAATATACTTGTGTGTTGATACTAATCCAAAAAAAATATTTAGTAGTATAGTTAGCACATTAAATGTTAAAGCTCCCCTTACTTATCATATAATCCAACAGTCCAGAATATAAGCAGAAATCAACACACATAAGATAACACATAAGATTATTCTCCCCCTTTTTACTAGATCATAATAAAAAAGGACTGTTAAGAAGCACACACAACAGAATTACCATCTATTATTCCTAATTCTCTTCTTAGCTCAAGAAATCTATCTCTTAGTAATGGTTTAGTAAAAATATCAGCTAACTGATTCTTAGTGTCTATATATTCAATCATGCAATCTCCCTTAATTATATGTTATCTTATGAAATGGTGTCTTATTTCAATATGTTTTGTCCTAGAATGCATGATAGGATTTCTAGTAAGGTTTATGGCACTAGTACTATCACACTTCAAGGGTATGTGATCTAGAAAAATATTATAATCCTCTAATTGATGCTTCATCCACAAAGTGCAAAACAACTATCTGCTGCTATATATTCAGCTTCTGTAGTGGATAGAGCTACACATGCTTGCTTCTTAGAGTGCCATGAAACTAAAGAACATCCTAATAAATGACATGTGCCACTAGTGCTTTTTCTATCTATTTTACATCCTCGATAATCTGAATCAGAATAACCTATTAGGATAGGGAAGGATCCTGAGGGGTACCATAGTCCAAAGTTCCTAGTCCCATTTAAATATTTAAGAATTCTTTTAATGGCAATTAGATGTGATTCTTTAGGGTTTGACTGAAACCTAGCACATACACAAATACTATGCATTATGTCTGGTCTACTAGCAGTAAGATAAAGTAAAGAACCAATCATACCTCTGTATTTGGTTTGATCAACCATCTTACCTTTTTCATCATGATCAAGATATAACATGATGTAGCCATAGGAGTAGCTGCTTCCTTAGAACTTTCAAGTTCAAATTTCTTCAGGATTTCTAAGCAATACTTGGATTGGGAGATGAAAATTTCTTCCTTTAGTTGTTTGATTTGCAATCCAAGAAAGAAGGTTAGCTCCCCCATCATTAACATTTCAAATTCTCCCTACATAAGCTTGGCAAACTCTTGGCAAAGATCATTATTAGTAGATCCAAAAATTATATCATCAACATATATTTGTACAATAATAATATGCTTTTTAAATTCCTTAATAAATAAAGTAGGATCCACTTTACCTCTTCTATAATTTTGACTTACCAAAAAATTACTAAGTCTCTCATACCATGATCTTGGTTCTTGCTTGAGTCCATAGAGAGCTTTCTTCAGCTTATAAACATGATTGGGATATTGATAGTCTTCAAATCCAGGAGGTTGACAAACATAGACTTCTTCTTTTATGTATCCATTTAAGAAAGCACTTTTCACGTCGATTTGAAATAGCTTGAATTTCATTATAGAAGCATATTCAAGTAATATCCTTATTGCTTCAAGTCTTGCAACAGGGGCATAAGTCTCATCATAATCTATGCCTTCTTCTTGATTGTATCCTTTGGTTACAAGTCTTTCTTTATTCTTTGTAATGTTTCCATTCTCATCAAGCTTGTTTCTAAAGACCCATTTTGCTCCAATAACTTGTAAGGAGTTTGTTCTTAGCACTAGATCCCATACTTCATTTCTTTTGAATTGATTAAGCTCTTCTTGCATGGCATTAACCCAATATTCATCCTTTAAAGAAATTTTCACTTGAGAGTTCTAAAGAAGCAACTACTCCGATGGCACCATCTTGCTTCTTGTTGTTACTCTTTGATCAATGTTTCCTATAATGTTGTCCATTGATAACCCTCTTGGGGTTCTCCATTCTCTTGGAAGATCATCAACTACTAGATGGTCATTTATGGTAAGATCTTCTAGACTTTGAGTGAGGTCTTCTATGTTGCTTCTACTGGATGATTTTTGTGTTGGATCTTCTTCTTGAGATTTGTCCACTACCGCTTTCTCCTCTTCTATATCTATCAATTTCTTTCTAGACTCAATATTTTTTTCCTCAAGGTCCAATTTCTCATCAAATGTTACATGTATGGATTCTTCTACATGCAATGTTCTCCTATTAAAAATTCTATATGCTTTGCTAGATAAAGAATAACCCAAGAATATGGCTTCATCAACTTTTGAGTCAAATTTTCCTAGATTATCTTTTCCATTATTTAAAACATAACATTTACATAAAAAAACTTTCAAATGAGAAATATTTGGTTTTCTTCCTTTAAATAATTCATAAGGAGTAATTTCAAAATAGGTCTAATTAAAATTCTATTTAAAACGTAATATGCGGTAGACACAGCATCAACACAAAAATATTTAGGAAGATTTTGTTCATTTAACATTGTCCTAACAAGTTCTTCCAAAGATCTATTTTTCCTTTCCACTACTCCATATTTGACTGGCAAACTTCCACCAGTCTTCTGCTTCTCCAAACAGCATGTAGACAGCATAAGTCACTTTATGAGTCTCGTGGTAACCCATCGCAGTAAAAATCTTTTCCAGATCAGCGATCCATTGATGTGCTCCCTTGGGATTAAATGCATCCTCGAACTTGGGAGAATTATGCTTCGTGAACGAGGTCAAACCTCGGTATTCCAATGGTTCAGCTTCACGACCCTGGACAAGAGTCTCCAAAGCTTGAGTCATACGTGCTAGAAGGTCGTTGGTCCCACCGTTGCTCCTAGAAGTCATGATTCCCTGAAACTACTATATTAGTTTCATAAAGAATCATAACATTCAAAATATCCATAATTAGGAAACAAATACTACCAAGAACTACCTTACTTATCTCCCTACTCAGAACTTCCAAGTAGGTTATACAAACAACAATCTTCCTGCATTCTTATTCTTCACAAGAATATAGGAACACACACAATGCAAACAAACATATCTCATACACCAGGCTTAATAGGAAGAACTGCTCTGATACCACTTAATGTGACGCTCATAATTTAGAAAACATTTTTATTTGAATATGTGGAATTTTCGCAATTTTTTTTTTTTGAAATTGAAATTATAACATTGTAAATATTTTTATGCCTGAACAAATCTAGAAGGAAGAAAATAAAAGAAAATGATAATTTACAATAATATATGCATCTATATATATATATATATATATCATATAAGTATATGTTCTAGGAACCATAATATAACATTTACATCTCAAAAATGATGGGTAAAACATTTAAAACCAAAAGTGTCACATATCTATAGTCCCATCAAGCAGGTTCCTATTAAACTATCAAGCATCTATCATCTCTATGGGGAGAAGCCTTCATTCTCAGCTTCATATAAAGCCTCAAAGGCATCCATCTCGTCGGATGAGAGATCAGATAGTGAGATGTCTCCCTCATCAACTGTGACCTCCACTGATGTCGTCCTCCCTCCAGTCACCCTCGTCGACATTCCGGTAGCATCATGATCAAGAAACTGAAACTGGTAATGCAGGGGTCTAGGGGTCGCACAGTACCTCTATATATATCATAGTTATACAAGTGGGTGATTCTCCTATTACCTTCCATACAAAATGTCACGCTATACGATGCATGGGCATCCATAGTGATGACTGAGTCTGATCCGTCTATCCTAGGGGTTAATACATATTTATAAAAACCTACCTGTTGGTATTCCCTGAATAGCTCATTATCTATAATTATATTGTACATCTACTATTCTAATTCTACGGGGTTGGGTGGTCATTGTTCTACCCTAAAATGTTGGATATAAGGGTGAGTCTATTCCTATTATAATCTTAATGTACTTAATGAAATAAAGGATAACAAAGTATAAAACAAATAAGACAGACTCAATCAGTTTCATTCAACATGAAGAATTTGAACCAATCAAATAGCACTACAACAGAATTGGGTTTGCGTAACGGTACTTTACATAACAGTTAAGAGAAACCGCTTTTAAAAATATATATTAGATAGCGGTTAGGCACAAACCGCTCTCTAAAGTGCATTTTAATAGCGGTTGAGTAGGAACCGCTGTGTAAAGTTAGATATAATAGCGGTTGTTAGATAACCGCTATCTACTGTGTTGCCTTTAAACAGCGATTGACACGTGGAACCGCTATCATAACTTTAGATAGCGGTTACGTGGTTGAACCGCTATAAGAAAGGGTAGTTTAGATAGCGGTTTTTTCGCGAACCGCTATCTAAAGTCCTAATTTTAAAATCCCTAACCCCTCGCGCTCTCTCTACACTCTCTCACGCCCAGCCTCTCCCTGCGATTCCCAGCCTCTCCCCTCCAAACCCTAAACCCTCCCCTGCGAACCCAGCCCCTGTGGCCTGCGAACCCAGCCCCTGCGAACCCAGCCCCTGCGAGCCCAACCCCTAGTCCTGTGCCCTACGATTTGAGCCCAGCACCTGTGTCCCCTGCGATTTGAACTAATGAACAAGTGTTTGGTTTTGTTAGGCTGGAGGATCCGGAGGCGGAGGAAGTGAAAGAGTTCGTGCAGAAACAGGTGGAGTTGACGGATTCGGTGCTGCAGCGGTGCGAGTGTAGGCCCAAGCTGGCGGAGAAGATAACGAAGCTCTTTGATAATCGTCATTACAACGCTCCCTTTAGGCGAGGGAATAAGTACTTTTACTTCCATAACACGGGTCTTCAGGCGCAGAGCGTGCTTTACGTGCAGGACAGTTTAGAGGCTGAGGCTGAGGTTTTGCTCGACCCCAATGTGCTCAGTGAAGATGGAACTGTCTCACTCAACACGCTATCGGTGAGCAAAGATGCTGAGTTCTTGGCTTATGGTCTTAATTCCAGTGGAAGCGACTGGGTCACTATAAAACTGATGCGTATTCCGGACAGGAGTGTTCAGCCTGATACTTTATCTTGGGTTAGTATCAATATCAGATTCACAAACCATGTTGAATGTCTTAAATAAAAAAGAGTTGAAATCAAAATAATGCTAATGATTGATGTTTCAGGTCAAGTTTTCCTCTATTAGTTGGACGCATGATAGCAAAGGTTTCTTCTACAGCCGCTATCCAGCTCCAAAGTATGTCATTTCTATTCTCATGTTCTTTTTAGGATTTAGTTCTGGGATTGAAATTTCAAATTGATGTTTATGTTTACTTCTTGTAAAGAACGTAATCAGGGACATTCTCAGGGTTGATGGTGGGGTTAGTTTCATGTATCCTCGATTGAAATTTTGAATTGATTACATTGCTTTGCTAAGTAGGGACGGAGAAGTAGCAAATGCTGGGACCTGAGACTAATGCAAACCTTTATCATGAACTCTATTATCATTTTTTGGGTACTGATCAGTCGGAAGATATTCTGTGTAGGAGAGATCCTGAGAATCATAAATATTTGTTTGGAGGAAGTGTTACTGAGGACGGGAAGGTAATTTTTTGGTCATTGCTTTGGAACTGTGTAATATTATGTGTACATGTAAGATACGAAAATGTGCTCCCTATGTTATGTCATTGTTTTCTTCAAGGCTTTAGTAATATTAATATCAATGATGCTTCATTGTTTATGCCATGCGGAAATGTTTTTCTTTTGTTTATTGGTCTTTTTTACTCATATCTAAACATAAAGTCCTGGATCTTCAACTTTGCAATGTTCTAATTATTGTCAGAAAAAGGATTACGCAATTCACTGCTATGTAATATGTACCTCCATTAGAAAATATTCTCTAAAGCATTAGAGAAGATCTAGAATGAACTATAGCTGTTTTTTCTTTCTTGCATTATTTGTAGGAACTAATGTTAAATTCGTAGCTTTGCAAGTCAGACATGGTAGTTGGCTAGGCATAATATGATTTTCCTTTGTCAAGGGGCATTAGTGTGACAATGCATGCATACAATTTCAAATTTCCTAAAAAGAAATTGGCTGTTTTATTTTGATTGTCCAGTATGTTCTTCTCAGTATTGAAGAAGGGTGTGATTCGGTTAACAAGCTTTACTACTGTGACTTGTCTGAACTTCCAAACGGGTTGGGAAGTTTTCGGAATGGAAATTCCCTCCTTCCATTTGTCAAGCTTGTTGATAAATTTGATGGACAGTATCAAGCCATTGCGAATGATGACACCTTGTTGATAAATATCACTTTAGATAGCGGTTCCGCATGAACTGCTATCTAAAATATAGATTTAATAGTAGTTCCACATTAACCGCTATTATATCTTATTTTATAATAGAGGTTAGTTAACCGCTATCTAAAGTTCAGACACTATCATAGCACCTCATTTAATAACATTTTTAACCGCTATTATAAGCCATGCGAAACCGCTATCTAAAGTCTATTCTGTTATAGTGTAGTAAGCATACAAACAGGAATTAATATTAATCTAATATGAATTTTAGATGGTCATTCTCTTCATCTTTCCCTTCTATCATATCTCATCATTTCCATTATTACTTTGGGCTCCTAAACATTGCCAACCTCACCACCTAGATGATGTTGGCCTTACACCAATGTGGATAGCTGCCGGTTAGCACTACGCTACACGGATACAACGTGTGCGCACAAGCCCCTTTGACAAAAAGCATAGTCAGCGATTCAGTCGGGAACGAAGTGCGAGGCCTGTGACAGTCCCCAAGCACATCGTGCACATCGATGGCTGAGCCACTTCACCACCCTTCAGTTTCCCCAGGTCAATGAACCTTCCTAAACTACACCCCAATGTATCTCTGTGACTAATCCACACAGAATTTAAGTTGAAGGGATCTTATTGTCCAAATCTCACAACTTTCCTACTCTCTAGGTGATTAATTTCAACTTATCATATCCAGATATCACTTAATCATAAAAGACAATCACATTGGGGTGCAAATAACAAAATAGGGCACAATAGAAAATATGGGTGCAAATAGTAAAAATAGGGGGTGCAAATAGTAAAAACAGGTGGGTGCAAATAGTAATTTTAATTTTTTTTTGCTGCGCTCAGCGGAAGTCAACGGTCAATCGCTGAACAATTTTTTTTTTTGTGCACTGAGCGGATTTTGCTGCGCTGAGCGGATTTCGCCCGCGCTGAACGGATTCGCTCCAGTGTTAGTGTTCTTCAGTGCGCTCAGCGGATTCCAATCCGTTCGGATTTTTACTGAGACGCGAAAATGTCTCAGGTTTCAGTGATTAAAACATCCATTTTCAAAATTAAACACATCCAGACAACAATCAATCCACAGAACATCATACATTACAGATTAGAACAAGAAATAAACTTCCTTTACCTTGAAATTCTTCAAACAATCCAAAAACAGAGAAGCTTGAAATTTTCTAACTCAAACCTTCAAAATCAATAAAATCTACCGTTAATCTAGGATTTCAATCGGTAAAAATGGAATTGGAAGCTTGGATTTGAGTAGCATTACCTCAAATTGAGAAGAAACCGAGAATCAAAATAAGATTTTGGAAATTGAAATTTGAAGTAAAGAAGAAGAAGAAGAAGATGAAGAGGTCACTGTGTAATTACTTCACGGAGAAGAATAGAAATGTGAAGAAGAAGAAATCGGATGGCGGTACACATATATATAGGTTTATAATAAAATATTTTGAGGTGGTTTGATTTTTTTTATATATATATATATATTATTATTATATTAATATTTATTTTCCTTTTAAAAAATAATAATAATTATAATAAAATAATTTCTATTAATTTTTAAACATCACACACAAAATAAAATACACATCCAAAAATTAAGGGTGTTACAATGTCTAATACCACAATTAACAATATTTTTATGTTTTATAATAACTACAATTATAAATAAAGATTATTGTTATGGAATTAGTTAGGAGAATTTGAAATCTATATTTTCAAAATATTTAATTATACATATTGAGAGAAATAGAAAAAGTATCTACTTATTTTTTATTTTATCATTATTATTAGAAAATATATTAATATCATTACATTTTATTCTTTTATAGATGTAATCTCTATATAGATCTCATCGTGTATATATCTTGTTTAATGGATATTTGAATTATTCAT
Organism: Macrotyloma uniflorum; assembly: GCA_016859785.1. Classification (NCBI taxonomy): domain Eukaryota; kingdom Viridiplantae; phylum Streptophyta; class Magnoliopsida; order Fabales; family Fabaceae; genus Macrotyloma; species Macrotyloma uniflorum. The sequence continues at coordinate 415,054 of BDMB01000108.1, forward strand.
CATATCAAATTTGAAGTCAAACTTTAATTTTGTACAAATGTCATCGAATTAGTTTAATTGGTGTTGTTGGAAGTTTGTAGCATTATTTTCATTAAGAGATTGTTTGGTAACAATTATTATTTAAATAATGTTAATATGGGTTCACAAACCTAATTTGTTAAATGTAACTCAACAAAAGCATCATGCTATAAGCTTCAAAATAAAACAACTAATGAGTAATAAATACAATTCAATAAAATAAAAAAATACCAATCCTTTGGTGTATTCACTTTTACTACCTATTAAAAAGAAAACCTCAAAAATAACATTTATCAATTTGATTAAGAAAAAAATTACAAAATCTTTTGTTGGACATAATTGTAAGATATAATTATATTCCTATCATGGTATATATTTTCTAAATTTGATGGGTAAAATCCCATAATTTAAATAAAAAAAAGTGTTCTCTAAAATTTTTAAATAATTAAAGTTCTTTTATATATATATATATATTTATATATATATATATATATAATATCATGTAATATTATTATATATTAGAATATTTTATTAGATATTATATAGATTCTCTGTGATGATAAAATTTTTAATTTAGAACTTTGATATAAATATATTATATTTCTATTATAAATAAATAAATTTTAATATATTATATAATTTGGTAATTAAATAAATGTAATCTAATCGAGATTATAACTAGTATCTCAAATTTACATAACAAGTATATTTAAATTTAATAAGTATCTACATTATTAAAAACTTTATCCAGATAATTTTTTTCATATTCTCTCATTCTTAACATCAAAGTCCATAAGATGTTGCTCATTCTTAACATCGAAGTCCATAATTTTGCATTGATGATGTTGCTCATTCTTAACATTAAAGTCAAGAATTTTGTGTCTTCCACTAGTATAGTTTGATCATCATTGATATTTTTTATTCTCTATTGATCTATATAGAAAAATATCACATCATAAGACACAAAATAAAATAGATTCAGTGAAATAGATGAGAAAGAAAGAAAAAAAATTATTCCATACTTGATTTTTCTCTTGTATGTTTGTAATGCTAATAATTTATAATTGAGTTTTCTCTTCTTGCAAAGGGGGCATATGAGATTTGTATTTTCCAAATCCCATAATCATCACCACACATTTTTCATCAGCCCCTTCATGTAAGAGGGCAATTAGAAAAAAAAAATGTTTCATCAAACATGATACAATACCTTGAATAGTGTGTTGAATGTTTTATCCCATTCAACATGCACTCACACATTGCAACCACCACAACACCTAATAAGTAGTGACAATTAAGATTAAGACTTGATCACCAACATGAAGAAAAAACAGAGAATTAAGAGTTGATGTATATACTATTTAACATTTACAAATAACTCATCTTACTCCTTAATTGGAGTGGTATCACCTAGCTATGCAACCTGCAAAAATCAACATTTTCCATGTTACCTGCACAATGTAACACCACAAATCAGAATTAAATATGTAAACAAACAACTTCTTATATTATAAATGTTGGCTTTTGATTATCCAACCAATCTTGTTCTTTAATCATACACCTTTTAGTTATATTATTAAAGAAAAAAAATATCTAAAATATAGGTTTTTTCTAGATCATGTTCCATCCTCCTAAATCTTGTTTTATTCTTTATTTTATGTTCCTTTAAAATATCTATAACAATCACACATGAAGAAAAAAAATAAAATTGAAGCGAATATCAAATTAAGATAAATTTTGTAAAGCCGATAATATAAATATATATATATATATACATATATATATATATATATATAATCTTTGGCTATTTTTATAAACTAGAAATTATTATAATATCTTTAGTATTTCTTTGATTTGATTTTGAGATCAATATTACCACTCCTACAATATATATATCTTCATTGTTGAACATTTTTTTCAAACTCTAAATATTGAAAGATATATGAATATACTATCTTTATTGTGTTGTAAAAAATTGATAGATGAAAATTCTATGAATCAAGTCTATATATATATAAAATTTCTTAAAAGATGAATTGATAAAGAGAAGGGATAGCATGAATTAAACACAATTATTAATTATTGTTTTTAATATTTAAATACATTTAAAAAAGTAATTAATGAATATATTTAATAAATATATACATATATGTATATAAAAAGAAAAATAATTAATGTATTTATTTAATTTATAAATAAATACATTAATACTATTTAGAAAATAATGTTAAAAAAATAACACTAAGAGTGGGGTGGGTCAGGCAACTAACCCTCACATTAGTCATGAAAAACATAAGACGGGTTGGGTGGAGTTTGTGTGAGTCAAATTATAGAGTAGGACAAACTTTCCTACATAATCACAAATATAAAAAAAAATACTTCTAATCTATTTATTTAATTTATAATTAAATAAATACATTAGTACTATTTAAAAAATAATATTAAAAAAATAACACTAGGGGTGGGGTGGGATTGGGTGGGCCACAAAACTAACCCTCAAACAAGTCATGAAAAATATAAGGCATGTTAGGTTAGGTGTTTCAATGCACAATCAATTTTATATACTTTCCCATACATACTTTCTTGCATAATAGCTCCATTCGAATTACACTTTTGACTTAAATTTTAGCATTTCAATTTTATATCAAATCAAAATCACTCTATATTTTTTCCATATAAACCATTCTACATTCACTTAAAATCTGCATTTACCTAGTCTTTTAAATCCCAGTTTTCTTTCCAACTTTCTTTTCATTCATTCAACCATTTAATATTGCTTTAATACTGTATTTTACATTGTTTCAATTGTACATTTCATAATTGCAATCATTTATATTGTTATGGTAATTAAATTACATTTCATTGTTGTTTTTCTTTGCATATTAATCCATTTTACATTACAATATTCATAAAGCCCCCCTTAAATTCTGCATTGTTCATATGTACATATACTACATCACCTTGCATTCAAGATAAAACTCAAAATATTGCATTTTGCATTCATCCTTTCATTCCAAAATTTAAATTAGGATTAATCCTCATTTGTATAACATTTACACAACCTCAAATCCACCAATCCATTCTCCATCATCCATTATATTTTTCACATCATCCCATAATCATTAAAACAGTCACTACGTCATTATACATATATTAGCATCTTAGCTATTTTTTATTCCAACAACATTTTTCACATTATAATCATTTAACCAGTTATTGCATTTGCATCTGCTACATAAACATCCATTGCATTTTCACCACTGCATTTACACATTTCACATATTCATTCCACATATTAATCCCCCAAAATTTTTATTACTTTCATAAATAAAAATATACATATTACATTGAATTGAAAACCTACATTTTCACTTCTCCTTGGATTGACACCTTAAGGTTACCTCTTTACTATATTAGGGGGAACTTAGAGATTATTTTGAAAAGTCACACGCAACTATAGCTTCATCAAATTAGCGCCATTGCTGGGGAGTATAATGCTTCAATTCGGTGTATTCATTTCATACATACAATTGCATTATATAAAAGCATTTAGATAGGATTCAATCTGAATTTTGTATTGCATAAATTCTTGTTATTGTGCTAACATTCCTTGAAACTTACAATTGAACAATCCTTGACTCTTAACCCAATATATGAACCATTGTTGTATTATTATTAGAAAAAATATTAATATTTTTACATTTTATTCTTCAATAAATCTCAATCCATGATATGAATCCTAGATATTTGAATTATTCATCATATCAAATTTGTTATCAAACTTTAATTCTGCACCAATGTCATCGAAGTAGTTTAATTAGTGTTGTTGAAAGCTTGAACCATTATTTTCATTAACAGTTTTTAAGAGAGATTGTTTAATAACAATTAACATTTAAATAATGTTAATATTAGTTTACAAACCTAATTTGTTAAATGAAACTCAAGAAAAACATCATCCTTATGGCCTATAATGCTTATGGCCTATAAGTGAATGTTGAAAATAAAACAATTAACTTGTAATAAATAGAATTTAATAAAACCACAAGTAAGAATCCTCCTCTATATACACTTTTACTACCTATTAAAAAGAACACCCTGAAGATAGCATTCATCAATTTGATTAAGAAAAAAATCTATAAAATCTTTTGTTGAACATGATTGCGACGTAATTATATTACTATCATGATATATATTTTTAAAATTTGATTGGTAAAACCCCATAATTTAAATACTAAAAAAAGAATGCCCTTTATAAAATTTTAAATAGTTAAAATTATGATATATATATATATATATATTTATATATCATGTAATATTATTATATAGTAGAATATTTTATTAGATATTATGAAAATTCTCTGTAAATAAAATTTTTAGTTTAGAACTTTGATATAAATATATTATATTTCTATTATAAATATATAAATTTTAATATATTATATAATTTGGTAATTATATAAATGTAATCTAATTGAGATTACAAGTAAGTATCTCAAATTTACATAATAAGTATCTTTAAAATTAATAAATATTTACATTACTAAAAGCTTTATCCAAATCCTTTCTTCATATCCTCTTATTCTTAATATAAAATCCAGAATTTTGCATTGTTGATATTGCTCATTCTTAATATCAAAGTCCAGAATTTTGCATTGATGACGTTGTGTTGCATCTTCCAATAGTATGGTTTGATATTGTCTATTCTCTATTGATCTATATAGAAAAATATCACATCATAAGACACAAAATAAAATAAATTCTAGTGAAATAGATGAAAAAGAAAAAAAAATTATTCCATACTTGATTTTTCTCTTGTATGTTTGTAATGTTGGTAATTTATAATTGAATAGTCTCTTCTTACAAATGGCACAGGTGAAATTTGTATCTTCAAGATTCTGTAATCACCACACAGTTTTCATAAGCAAGAGGGTAATTAGAAGAAAAAAAATATTTCATCATGTTAAACATGATACAATACCTTCAAAAGTTTACTGAATGTTTTATCCCATTCAGCATGCACTCACACATTACAACCATCGCAACACCTAATAAGAAGTGACAATTAAAACTTGATCACCAACATGAAAAAAGAACAGAGAATTAAGACTTGATGTATATACTATTTAACATTTACAAATAACTCATCTTACCCCATAATTGGAGTGCAACCTTGCCATGTAACCTGCACAGTGTAACACCACAAATCAGCATTACATAGGTAAACAAACAACTTCTCATGTTATAAATGTTGACTTTTGTTAATCTCTTATACATTCAAAGAAATTTAAATTTTTTTCTAATAACAAAATCAATCTTATTCTTTAATCATACACCTTTTAGTTATATGATTAAAGAAAAAAAATCTAAAATATAAGTTTTAGTTATATGATTAAAGAATAAAAAATCTAAAATATAAGTTTCTCTCTTAATCGTTCTCCATGTCTTCCTAAATCTTATTTTATTCTTTATTTTTTGGTTCCTTTAAAATATCTATATCAATCACACATGCAGAAAAAAATGATATTGAAACAAATATCAACATTAAAATAAATTAGAAATTGTGTATAATATATTTGGTACTTCTTTGATTTGATTTTGAGATCAATATTACCTCTTACAAAACATATATCTTCATCCTCTTCATCATCTATACTAATATTGTTGGACATTTTTGTTGAAACCCTAAATATTGAAAGATATATGAAAATACTATCTTTATTGTTTGTAAAAAATTGATAGATGAAAATTCTATGAATCAGATCTATATATACAAAAATTCATAAGAGATGAATTGATGAAGAAAAGAGATAACATAAATTAAATACAATTATTAATTGTTTTTTTTTTTAATATTTAAATACATTTAAAAAAGTAATTAATGAATATATTTAATTATTTAATAAATATATACATATATGAATATAAAAAGAAAAATAGTTAATGTATTCATTTAATTTATAATTACCTTAATAGTGTTTAGAAATATAATATATAAAAAATAACATTAGGGGTTAACTCTTAAACGAATAATGAAAAACATCAATCCACTTTGCCCCACCCTAGTCCATGCGGGTCAAATTATAAAGAGTGGGACGAGCTTTCCTACATACTGGCAAATACAAAAGAATTATGTTTTTATTTAATTATTATTGAATATATTCTTTTGTGATGAAAAAATTGAGGAAGATGATGTTGAAAAAAAAATTAAAAATAAGAAAAAAATAAAAGAATAAAGTTAATACATATATTTGTTAGAGATATTTTACTAAAATAAAATAGGAGGTTAAGGATGAAAAAGAAAGAGTAAAGTGTAATAATTGTAAAAAAAATATAATTAAAAAAAATACTATACTTCTCATTTATATTATCATATAGTGAAATATATTATAAACAAAATTAAAAATATGAGTATAATATTTTTAGACATTTAAGAGTGTGATATTAAGAAAATGTATATAAAAAAAACCATACTTTTAAAGAATTGCTTGCTTTCATTCTTAGTAAGATTTTTTGGACTTTTTATTTATGATAAGATATAGATGGTAAGATAATTTTTGTTATTATTATCAAGATAATATTATTATGATTATTATTTTAAAATAATTTAATTATTATTATTATTATTTTAATTCTTATGTTGGCTGATCTATATAACTAGCAAGTTGATAATTATGTGGGACGAGCTTTCCTACATACTAGCAAATACAACTGGCAAATACAAAAGAATTATATTATTATTGAATATATTTTTTTGTGATGAAAAAAATTGAGGAAGATGATGTTGAAAAAAAATTAAAAATAAGAAAAAGAAAAAAAATAAAGTTAATATTAGAGATATTTTACTAAATAGGAGGGTTAAAGATGAAAAAGAAACCGTAAAGTGTAAAAAAAGAAATATAATTAAAAAAAAATACCATATTTTTCATTTATATCATCATAGAAATATATTATAAATAAAATTAAAAATATGAGTATAATATTTTTAGACATTTAAGAGTATGTGATATTAAGAAAATGTATATAAAAAAAATATTACTTTTGCTTTCATTCTTAATAAGATTTTTTTAACTAAGATATAAATGGTAACGATAATTTTTTTGTTATTATTATCAAGATAATATTATTACGATTATTATTTTGAAAAAATTTAATTATTATTTTTTTTTTAATTTTTATGTTGACTAATGTATATAACTATCAAGTTGATAATTATTTGGGACTAATAAATAAATTTAGCCAAGAAGTGTTGGGGAGGTAACCGGTCCTATTTAATTTTTTTTTTCAATGAAATGCATGGTGGACTAAATAATTCTGCATCATCCATTATATTTTTCTCATCATCCCGTAATAATTCAAACAATCACTACATTATTATACATATATTAGCATCTTAGCCATTTTTTATTCAGTTACTGCATTTGCATCTGTTACATAAATAAAAATATACATATTACACTGAATTAAAAGCCTACATTTTCACTGCTCCTTAGATTGACACCTTGAGGTTACCTCTTTACTATATTTGGATTGACACCTTGAGGTTACCTCTTTACTATATCAGGGAGAACGTAGAGATTATTCGAAAAGTCACACACGACTATAGCTTCATCAAATTGGCGCCATTGTCGGGGAGCACAATGCTTCAAGTCAATGTATTCATTTCATACATACATTTGCATTGCATAAGTTCTTTTTTGTTGTGCTAACATTCCTTGAAACTTACAAGTGAACAATCCTTGAGTTTCAACCCAATATATGAACCTATGCTGTATTATTATTAGAAAAAATATTAATATTTTTACATTTTATTCTTCAATAGATCTCAATCCCTATATAGATATGAATTTTGTATACATCTTGTTTAAAAGATATTTGAATTATTCATCATATCAAATTTGTAGTCAAACTTTAATTCTTCATGAATATCATTGAAGTAGTTTAATTAGTGTTGTTGGAAGCTTGAATCATTATTTTCATTAATAGTTTTTAAGAGAGATTGTTTGATAACAATTAATATTTAAATAATGTTAATATTGGTTGTAATGTTGTTAAAATTGCGCTGTTAATTGGGTGGGCCTTAGTCTAATTAAGTTTAGGAGGGAAGGGTATTTAAAGTTTAAAATTTCTAAACCTTCTCATTTTTTGCCTCAATTTCAGAAACAAATCTTCCCTCTCTCTTTTTTACTCTCAAATTCTCCCAAACTCTCCTCAAAGAGTTCTTCCTAAATCTCACCTAATTGCTGAGCACAATTGGAGCTAAAAGTGGTGGAAAGGAGAACTTTAACCCCTGCATTAGTTGGATTACTTCAATTAGGTCATTAATCTAGCTCACAATCTTTGGATAAACCTTGTCGATTATCAAGAAGCTTGCTGAAAATCCAAGTAAGGGGAGTTCATTGAGTTTTGTGTACTTTTTAAATTTGGGGAAATTGAATTATTAGTTGATTTTGTATGAATTAATGGTGTAATTGTGTTGTTATTGATTAAGATGTTGAATTATTCGGTATTGGTGTTTGATGAAATGAGATGATGCGTAATTAGATTGAATGTGATTGAATTAGGATTGGGAATTAAACTTAATGATAATTTTGTTACTCTGGACGTCGAATGTTTCGCTTGAGCGAAGGATTTTTCGCTCCAGCGAGTGGCCTTGGGACTGCTCTCGGGTTGATTTTCGCTTGAGCGAGAATTTTGGTATATTTTTAATTAGAATTTGGAAAAGTATTCTGCATGAAAGTTGTAGATATATATTTTAGCTAATGAGTGGCTTTTATTTCATACAAAACGGATGTGTGTAGCTCAAGTTATGATTTTTTTAATGATTAAAGGTCAAGCTGTCTAGGATTATATTCGTTTTTAACTTATGGATCCCTTTTGATACATTTTTATTTCGAATTTGGAAAAGTTTCCTTCATGAAATTTGTAGATATATGTATATATATATATATATATATATATATGTTAGCTAATGAATGGATTTTATATCATACAAAACGGATGTGTGTAACTCAAGTTATGATTTTTTGAGCGAATAAAGGTCATGCTATCAAAATCTGAAGTTGCTCGCTGGAACATTTTCGCTTGAGCGAAAGTAGCTTCGCTTGAGCGAAAATACTCCAGTTTTCAACATGTTCTCAAAAAGATTATCGCTTGAGTGAGAACTGTTTCGCTTGAGCGAGAATCCCCTAACTTCAAAATGATTTTCTTGATATAAAATTGATAAGTTATTATGTTATAGGATGAATTAAGAGTATGTAATGATTTTTAGAATGATTTTTTTATATTTCCAGATTTTAGAAATTGCATGGAGTTATAATACCAATACTAAAGACTTGCTTTTATGATTGAATGTAAATTTGTGAATTGAGTTGAATATGATTGAGTAAGAAGATAAATGTGATGTTTGTGTAAACTAAAGTAAATATGATTACTGGATTGTGAAAATATTGAAAGTTATGTGGGATTTGAGCATATGGTATCTTGTTGCAATGATAGATTAAAAGGAGAGTTATAGAGTGAATTGATGGAGTATGATGAGATTGGTAGAATGATGATAATTTTGATAATGTTTGACTGGATTGTGAAATGAGTTGATATTTAATTTTTGTGAGTTTTGTGTTTAAATGGGTCAAGTCAAATAGTCATCACGGGATGCTATTTGGCATAGTTTAGTGTATATGGAATTATCGAGATCTACCATTGTAAGGAGGTATCCATACTTCTAATGACCTTCCTAGTCATATAGACCGGGATGTCATGTGGTGTGAGGTCGATGGAGGTTCTACTTACACTATTCCGTGGTGTGTGACTACCGGATAGGTGTTTGAGAACTACCCTGCATGTGGTGTCATTTAAGGAGATAAACGGGTGTACTGAGTTGAAAGAGACTTTGATAGGACAACGTTTATTGGTCGGCTACCGTTAAACATGACAGGTGTTAGCCTCTGAGGTCAAGGATTCCGTATGTCTTATCCGGATGAGTCTATCTAGTTGTTTTAGGTGCTTGAGGATATGAAATCGTATACAATGTATGTGAGTGAAATAAATGATGTGAAATATTAAGATTGATGTTGAATTAAATATCTGAATACTATTAATTGCGGGGTTGTGGATATTGTGGAAATAAGTTTTATCTATATTAGCTCACCCTTGCTTTTCTTTGTCTTGTGATTTTATTGGATTGCTATGATCGTGTTTCGACACGTGAGCAGATACTGTTACAGGAAATGTTGATAACTACCTGATGTAATTTTCCTTGTATTGAGCTATAACTAGATTAAATAAGAAGTGAATATTTTAGATCCTTTAACTGAGTTTGCTATCTGCATGTACACAAGTTGTAGTGTGCAAAGTGTTAGTTTCTGATATCTTTCTATAATCCATATATAGTTGAACTCGTTGTGATTGAGAATAGTATAATTAGATTCTGTTTTTTTTTTTTTTCTAGTTCGTTATAAATTTGGTATCAGAGTCGTTCGATCTTAGAGTGACCTTAGGAAATGGACTTGCTTTGCTAGTTGTGTGATATTAGATTTGAGAGAGGTTGCATTGAGATATTAACTTGTTTTAAATTCTCTGTGTTGTCTAGATGACCCCTAGACATGCTCCTACCCCACCTCCTCAGTAGACGGACATGAGTGGCATGGTCCGAGCACTAGAAATAATGATTTCCACCATTCAACAACAGAACCTGGCCATGAACCAACAGCACCAGGCGACAATGCAAGAACTAGAATATGCTCGTCGGAATTCTGCTACTTCCTCTGAGGTGACAGCAGAGCAAGTGACACTCACTGATTTCCTGAGGTATGGACCTTAGAAGTTTGACGGGAAGGCTGGTCCAGATGCGGCCGACAGTTGGGTCAGAGGAATTGAGAAGATATTTGATGCAATTGAATGCCTTGAACAAAAAAAGGTGATCTTTGCTGTGTACCTACTAGAAAAAGAGGCAGAGTATTGGTGGATGGGAACACGTCAAATGATGGGTGCCCGTGATGAGAGGGTTACTTGGAGAAGTTTCAGACTGCAATTCTTGGAAAAATACTTTCTTGATAGTGCTCGCTTTGCTAAAGAAGTGGAATTTCTGAAGTTAGAACAGAGGAACTTGTCTGAGCACGATTATGCTATGAGGTTCGAGCATCTGGCTCGATATTATTCTCAAGCTACCTCAGAATCTTGGAGATGTAGGAAATTCGAGGAAGGCCTCCGGTACGAATTGAAACGAATAGTAATTCCCATGTGCATCCGTGACTTTCCTTTACTGGTGGAGAGAGCAAAGACTGTGGAGAGGCTCGAATAAGGAGTCAGTCCGGTGATTAGAGCTCATGGAGGAGGATCTTCTAGTGGAAGGAGCAGAGAAGAGCAGAAAAAGCCTTATGCCCGACCACAACAATTTAAGGGAAGTACTCTAAGACCACAACAGCAAATGCAGCAACAGCAAAGGCCCCCGACTTGCTTTAAATGTGGAGGACCACATCTACAAAGTCATTGTAATAGGGTGGAGGATAGGAAGTGTTTTATCTGTGATAAGCAGGGACATTTAGCCAAAGACTGCAGAAGCTGATCCAGACCTAGCACTGAGGAAAAGAAAGATAAGCCAAGAGTCACCGGGCGAGTGTTTGCCATCACTGGAGCAGATGTTGAGCAGGCTGAAGATTTGGTGACAGGTTTGTGCCTTCTTCGTGGTAGGAAGCTTAAAGTGTTGTATGATTCTGGAGCGACACACTCTTTTGTGTCAATTGCGTGTGTAGATGATTTGGACTTGCTTGTGCAAGAGCTAGCTTTTGATTTGTGTGTCTCTACACCGGCTGTCAGTGTGGTGAGAACATCTTGAGTCTGTGTCTAGTGTCCAATCATAGTAGAAGGACACAAATTTAAGGTAAATTTAATCTGTTTACCCCTTCAAGACCTAGACATCATTTTGGGAATGGATTGATTATCTACAAACTATATCCTCATAGATTGTGGTTTGAAGAAACTGATCTTTCTTAATCCTTTGGAGAGTGAGCTATCATCTGCTAACCAAACTTTGGAAGAACTGAAGGAGGGCGCCATGTGCTACCTGATCCTTACACACGAGGAGGACAATTCAGTTAAGGAAACGAGTGTTATTCCAGTTGTACGAGAATTCATGGATGTATTTCCTAAAGAAGTCCCTGGACTACCTCCCAAGTGAGAGGTAGAATTTTCTATTGATCTAATTGATGAGATTGATTTTTATCATAAATTAAGTGCCTAATAATATTATGTTAATGTTTATAATGTGCTAATAAAGATAAATTAAGCATTATTTTAGTTATTGGACCATTTTAGTCCTTAACACAGAAAAGTGCATAAAAATAGTAAATTAAACATTATTTTATTGTATTCAGAATCTGACATCATCCACTATTTTATTTATTTTAATTTCTACAGAGATCCAAAATTCTTGATTCCGATTGAATATTAAACTAGACACGTGCAGCTTTCAACCAGAATTTAAATTGTGTGATTTAGAGTTCAAATGAAGTCTACACACATGTTTGAAGTTGGCACATGTGCAGCTCACGCGTCTCATGAGTCACCAGCGCCAAAATGATGCTCCAGAACTCAAATGATCTCTGATTTGGACGACATTGGATCCTCTAATTATCTAACTTAATGAGATTTAATTGAGCCATGAAATCACTTAATTTGGATTTAATATGAATTTTCCATAAGCTTATGAAGTGGAGTTCACTAGGCCGGATGAGCCCAGTGAACGTGTCCGAGTAAATTAATTATAGAAAATTCGCCAGTTCTCCAAATCAAGCAAGAACGGTGGCGTTTCAAAGGTAAGACACAAAGCTTCAACTAGGATTTTGAATCGTCGAATTTGAAGCCGAAACGACAAAGATATTTGCGTTTCAAGTTGATGGAAGCACTTAAGTTATGAGCTAGCGCGCCTTTTCTACTTCCACTTCAATGTGATTTGGTTGTCTACAACCAAGACTATTGTAATAAGTTGTGTAGGAGTATATAATGTAAAATCTCAGTGTAAATTGTGTGTAGTTGAATCATAAGTTCAGATCTAATGCAAAAGAGATTTCGTTTTCTCTCTTCTCCCGCGACCATGGTTCTCACTTTTCTCCTTGCGCGCGCACCATTGTTCATCATGTTGTGTATGTTTTCACTCCATTTTCTCCATGATTCTTCTTGCATTTGATCTGTGTTGTGTTTTTCTCCATCTTTTACATGCTTTCTTTAAGTTCTTTCATGCTTTAGGATAGATTTAACCGAACGAATTCCTTGGAAAAGCCACCAATGACTCACTACTCTTAGATTTGAGCCTTGACTTTGTTTAGCTTGCGGAAACTCTTGTGGTATCATTGTTGAAGCTTGCGTATGATTATGGTGAATTCTTGATTTCTAAAATTATGTTTTCACAATGTTGAGATCACTCAAAAGCTAAGGTACGACATTAAGTTATGTGCGCATGTTCCATGGAGTGACTTCGTTGCTTTGTTTTACATGCTTTTGATTTTACATGCTTTAAAACTTGACTTGTTTGTGAAACTTTTTTGGGGAATAGGGAGGTTTCTTTCGGACTTGAGAATTAGTGTGCGCTACTCTAATGTCTTTAGAGGGATAGGTTAATTGGGGCCTAGCCATGGGGTACACTAATCTTAAGTTGTAGCACTCCCAAACCAACCTAGAATCACTCACTTGTCACGTTAGATTAGCTACTGTTTTCCATAGTTAGTGTACTGTTTAGGTTGATTAGATTAGGATTTAAATGCCTTGCTACTTTTACCATTTCATGCATTAGTTTAGTGTAGACTTAGGTTCATTTCCACACATTTCCTAGCACTTTATTCACCACAAACCCCCCTGAAAAATTAGAAAAACCAAAAACAAACATTGGTGCATTCATTCATTCATTCATTCATATCTGCCATTTGCCACTGATTTGAAACTGGTCCAGAGTTAGCCAAAAACTTAGCCAGTTTTGAGTCAAAACGCACCAAACCACCCTCCATTTAGCCATCACTTAGAAACCTCAAAACCCAAAAATAATCGAATTTCCCTCAGCCAACCACCCAACATGCCATTTCATTCTTGACCGAACAAAAGTCACTGGTTTGAGCTCTGACCGAGAGCACCCCATTTTTGGCTAGTTTTGGCTCAGTAAGGCACAGTTTTTGAAATTTGACTTAGCCATTGTAACTTTTGCTCGAACAAGAATTCTACAACATCCATCTTTCATTTTAAAAACCAAAACAGTTTCACTTTTGACCGAGAGTGGTGCATTTGGTGCACCAAAACTTAGCCAGATTTTTTACTCTTGACCAATTTCATTTTCTGTACATATTTTGCTAGCCACGCCTTTGTAAAATATTCATATTTTGTTGTTTACTAACATTCTGTGCAGCTACTTCACCGTTTTAACCACTTTCATTTTTGGACCAAGGTTAGTGCACCATACTTAGTCATTTTTGTGTGATTCTCGGCCAACTTGCATTTCCATCCATATTTTCTGCACCAATATTTTTACCACTGCATTCATATACCATATAAATCATATTGGACCATTGTTGGTGCACACATTCATCCATTTACTTGTAGTTGACCGAGAGCACCATTTTAGCCTTGTTTGACTATTCACTTGTGGTCACTTTGGTAGGTTCTCTACTGTTTTTGTATTCTGCATTTTGTATCCATTCCATTGCATTGCATTTAGTATTCTAACCCCATTTTAGGTTCATTCTTAGTTTTATTTTGATTTTAGGTTGCATTTCATACATTTCCCTCATTTGAATCACCCATTTCTCATCACCTATTCTCACTACTTCCCAGGATTGATACTTAGGTTCCCTGTACTACATCTTTATTATTGAGGGAATATTTTTGGAGTGAGCCTGACGAACTCGCTTACCACTATTTCCAGGAGCGGAACCGGTATCTATGTCACTGTATCGTATGGTGTCGGCCGAGTTGGTAGAGTTAAAAAAGCATATTGAAGATCTCCTAGATAAGAAGTTCATCCGGCCTAGTGCGTCACCTTGGGGCGCTCCAGTGCTGCTTGTGAAAAAGAAGGATGGAGGATCAAGACTTTGTATCGACTACCGGCAGTTGAATAAACTGACGGTAAAGAATAAGTATCCTCTACCTCGAATTGATGACTTGTTGGATCAGCTGCATGGAGCAGTGGTGTTTTCGAAGATTGATCTCCGATCAAGCTACCATCAGATATTAGTGAAGGCTGAAGATGTGCAAAAGATAGCCTTTCGTTCTAGGTACGGGCACTATGAGTATGTGGTGATGCCATTTGGAGTGACGAATGCACCTGCTATATTCATGGATTACATGAATAGAATCTTTCGTCCATTCTTGGATAAATTTGTTGTTATTTTCATCGATGACATTCTTACCTACTCCCATACTTTGGAGGAACATGAGAGTCATTTGAGATCTGTGTTGAGCGTCTTGAGGGAGAATCAACTGTATGCGAAGATGAGTAAATGTGAATTCTGGATGACTGAAGTCAAATTCTTAGGGCATGTTATTTTTGCTCAAGGCATCGCAGTAGACCCTGCGAAGGTGGATGCAGTGTTATAGTGGGAGCGTCCAACTATTGTAACTGAGGTCAGGAGTTTTGTGGGTTTAGTAGGGTATTACTACCGATTCATCGAGGGATTTTCTAGAATTATTTCTCCGTTGACTCAATTGACTCGTAAAGACCGACCCTTCGCGTGGACAGAAGAGTGCGAACAAGCTTTTCGGGAAATGAAACAGAAGTTGACTAGTTCGCCAGTGTTGACGATACCAAATGTGGGTAAACCTTTCGAGGTATTCTATGATGCGTCTTATCAAGGACTAGGGTGTGTCCTCATGCAAGAGAAAAGAGTAGTGGCATATGCATCACGACAATTGAAGATTCACGAGAAAAATTACCCAACACATGACCTAGAGTTGGCAATTGTAGTGTTTGCTCTCAAGATGTGGAGACACTACCTTTACGGAGCGAGGTTTCATGTATTCAGCTATCATAAGAGCTTGAAGTATCTATTTGACCAGAAAGAGTTTAATATGAGACAGAGGCGATGGATGGAATTCTTAAAGGATTACGATTTCCAATTGATGTACCATCTTGGGAAGGCTAATGTGGTACGGATGCATTGAGTAGGAAGACGATAACAACTTCGCTTATGATGATTAAGGAGTTGGAATTGATTGAGAAGTTTAGAGATATGAGACTTAGCATGAAAATATCTCCTAGCATGATCAGTTGTAGTGGATTGGTAATAACTAGTGATTTTCTCACAACAATGAAGGAAGAGCAATCAACAGACCCCACATTAAAGGAGATTATTGGGGCTTTGGGGACCAATAAAGCAACAGAATTTAAAATGGATTCTAGTGGAGTATTGAGATTCAAGAATAGAGTATGCATCCCAGCTGATGAAGAATTGTAGAGAATGATTTTGGAGGAAGGTCATAGGAGTAAATTCAATATTCATCCTAGAGTGCATAAGATGTATCAGGATCTAAAAGAATCTTTTTGGTGGCCTAACATGCGAAAAGATATCGCACAATATGTTGCTATGTGTTTAACTTGTCAGAAGGTGAAGATTGAACACCAGAGACCGGGAGGTTTGTTACAGCCGTTAGAAATTCCTGAGTTGAAATGGGATAATATTGCTATGGATTTCGTTACCCATTTACCAAGGACAATGAGAGGTCATGACTCTGTATGGGTTATAGTTGATAGGTTATCGAAGAATGCACATTTCCTACCTGTCAACTTCAGAATCTCAATGGCAAAACTTGCACAACTGTACATTCAAGAGATTGTGAGATTACATGGAGTACCTTCCAACATCATATCAGATAAGGACCCCAGATTTACATCTCATTTTTTGCAGACACTACAAGAAGCACTAGGGACCACATTGAAAATGAGTTCAGCATATCATCCTCAAACGGATGGACAGTTGGAGAGAACAATCCAAACGATGGAAGATATTTTACGAGCTTGTGTTCTCGATAATTTGGGTAGTTGGGACGAAATTTTACCTTTAGTGGAGTTCACATATAATAATAGTTACCACTCTAGTATTGACATGGCACCGTTTGAAGCACTATATGGGCGAAGATGCAGGACTCCATTATGTTGGTATAAGGACGGAGAGAGAGTTTGGATTGGACCAGAATTAATTCAGCAAACTACAGAAAAAGTTAAAATGATTCAGGAGAGGATGAGGGTTTCTTAGAGCCGGCAAAAGTCATATACAGATCAGAGGAGGCGACCTTTGGAGTTTGAGGAGGCGGATCACGTG
Source organism: Macrotyloma uniflorum (assembly GCA_016859785.1). Taxonomy (NCBI): domain Eukaryota; kingdom Viridiplantae; phylum Streptophyta; class Magnoliopsida; order Fabales; family Fabaceae; genus Macrotyloma; species Macrotyloma uniflorum. The sequence continues at coordinate 432,366 of BDMB01000108.1, forward strand.
TTTGTCAAAGTATCACTGACAACTAGTATAGGGAGAGCTATCAAATCTAGGAAGTTAACCCCTAAATTTATTGGTCCTTACTAGATTCTTCGACGTATTGGTCCTATTGCCTATGAACTTGCATTACCTCCTCATTTAGCGCAGTTGTACAATGTATTTCATGTATCTCAATTGCAAAAATATATACCAGATCCCAACCATATTTTAGAATCTGATGATATTCAAATTAGAGAGGATCTATCTTTCAAAGTGGTGCCAGTTCGAATAATGGAATTATGTCAGAAGCAACTCAGGGGAAGATCCATAAATATGGTAAAGGTGTTGTGGAATACGCGGACCGGTGATTTTACATGGGAACTCAAGGACGACATGAAAACTTCTTATCCTACCTTGTTCAGCGGTGAGTGCCATTTCGAGGACGAAAATTTTGTTGTAGGGGAGATTGTAATGTGGTTAAAATTGGGCTGTTAATTGGGTGGGCCTTAATCTAATTAAGTTTAGGAGGGAAGGGTATTTAAAGTTTAAAATTTCTAAACCTTCTCATTTTTTGCCTCAATTTCAGAAACCAATCTTCCCTCCCTCTCTCTTTTACTCTCAAATTCTCCCAAACTCTCCTCAAAGAGTTCTTTCTAAATCTCACCTAATTGCTTAGCACAATTGGAGTTAAAAGTGGTGGAAAGGAGAACTTCAACCCCTGCATTAGTTGGATTACTTCAATTAGGTCATTAATCTAGCTTACAATCTTTGGATGAACCTTGTGGATTATCAAGAAGCTTGTTGGAAATCCAAGTAAGGGGAGTTAATTGAGTTTTGGGTACTTTCTAAATTTGGGGAAATTGAATTATTAGTTGATTTTGTATGAATTAATGGTGTAATTGTGTTGTTATTGATTAAGTTGTTGAGTTATTCGGTATTGGTGTTTGATTAAATGAGATGATGCGTTATTAGATTGAATGTGATTGAATTAGGATTGGGAATTAAGCTTAATGATAATTTTTTTACTCTAGACGTCGAATGTTTCGCTTGAGTGAAGGATTTTTCGCTCAAGCGAGTGGCCTTGAGACTACTCTCGGGTTGATTTTCACTTGAGCGAGAAAAGCCTCGCTTGAGCGAGAATTTTGGTATATTTTTATTTCGAATTTGGAAAAATGTTCTGCATGAAAGGTGTAGATATAGATTTTAGCTAATGAATGGCTTTTATTTCATACAAAACGGATGTGTGTACCTCAAGTTATGATTTTTTTAGTGATTAAAGGTCAAGTTGTCTGGGATTATATTCGTTTTTAACTTATGGATCCCTTTTGATACATTTTTATTTCGAATTTGGAAAAGTGTCCTTCATGAAAGTTGTAGATATATATATGTTAGCTAATGAATGGATTATATTTCATACAAAACGGATGTGTGTAGCTCAAGTTATGATTTTTTTAGTGAATAAAGGTCATGCTGTCAAATTCTGAAGTTGGTCGCTGGAACATTTTCGCTTGAGCAAGAACTGTTCTGCTTGAGCGAGAATCCCCTGACTTCAAAATGATTTTCTTGATATAAAATCGATAAGTTATGATGTTATAGGATGAATTAAGAGTATGTAATGATTTTTAGAATGATTTTGTTATATTTCCAGATTTTAGAAATTGCACGGTGTTATAATACCAATACTAAAGACTTGCTCTTATGATTGAATGTAAATTTGTGAATTGAGTTGAATATGATTGAGTAAGAAGATAAATGTGATGTTTGTGTAAACTAGAGTAAATATGATTACTGGATTGTGAAAATATTGAAAGTTATGTGGGATTTGAGCATATGGTAACTTGTTGCAATGATAGATTAAAAGGAGAGTTATAGAGTGAATTGATGGAATATGATGAGATTGGTAGAATGATGACAATTTTGATAATGTTTGACTGGATTGTGAAATGAGTTGATATTTAATTTTTGTGACTTTTTTGTTTAAATGGGAAAATTCAAATAGTCATCACGGGATGTTATTTGGCATATAGACCGGGTTTTCATGTGGTGTGAGGTCGATGGAAGTTCTACTTACACTACTCTGTGGTGGTGTGACTACCGGATAGGTGTTTGAGAACTACCCTGTATGTGGTGTCATTTAAGGGGATAAACGGGTGTACTGAGTTGAAATAGACTCTAATAGGACAACGTTTATTGCTCAGCTACCGTTAAACATGACAGGTGTTAGCCTCTGAGGTCAAGGATTCCATATGTCTTATATGGATGAGTTTGTCTAGTTTTTTTTAGGTGCTTGAGGATATGAAATCGTATACAATGTATGTGAGTGAAATAGATGATGTGAAATATAAAGATTGATGTTGAATTAAATATCTGAATACTATTAATTGTGTTGTTGTGGATATTGTGGAAATAAGTTTTATCTATATTAGCTCACCCTTGCTTTTCTTTGTCTTGTGATTTTATTGGACTGCTATGATCGTGTTTGGACACGTAAGCAAATATTGTTACAGGAAATTCTTCCGAAGGATGTGATTGTGAAAATGTTGATAACTACCTGATGTAATTTTCCTTGTATTGAGCTGTAACTAGATTAAATAAAATTTTGCTATATGCATGTACACAAGTTGTAGTGTGCAAAGTGTTAGTTTCTGATATCTTTCTACAATCCATATATTGTTGAACTTGTTGTGATTGAGAATAGTATAATTAGATTTTTTTTTTCTTTTTTTTTTTCTAGTTCGTTACATTGGTTTACAAACCTAATTTGTTAAATGAAACTCAAGAAAAGCATCATGCTTATAGCCTATAAGTGAAGGTTCAAAATAAAACAATTAACTTGTAATAAATAGAATTGAATAAAACCAGAAGTAAGAATCCTCCTCTATATACACTTTTATTGTCTATTAAAAAGAAAACCCCCAAGATAGCATTCATTAATATGACTAAGAAAAAAATCTACAAAATCTTTTATTGAACATGTTTGTGACATATAATTATATTACTCTCATGATATATATTTTTAAAATTTGATTGGTAATACCCCATAATTTAAATAATTAAAAAAAATATCCTTTGTAAATTTTTAAATACTTAAAAGTTATGATATATATATATATATATATAAAATGTAATATTATTATATAGTAGAATATTTATTAGATATTATGTAAATTCTCCGTAAATAAAATTTTTAGTTTAGAACTTTGATATAAATATATTATATTTCTATTATAAATACAAAAGTTTCAATATATTATATAATTTGGTAATTAAATAAATGTAATCTAATCGAGATTACAACAAAGTATCTCAAATTTACATAACAATTATCTTTAAACTTAATAAGTATTTACATTACTAAAATCTTTATCGAGATCCTTTCTTCATATCCTCTTATTCTTAACTTAAAATTCAAAATTTTGCATTGATAATGTTGTGTTACATCTTCCAATAGTATAGTTTGATAATCATTGATATTGTGTATTTTCTATTGATCTATATAGAAAAATATCACATCATAAGACACAAAATATAATAAATTCTTGTGAAATAGATGAAAATGAAAGAAAAAAAATTATTCCATACTTAATTTTTCTCTTATATGTTTGTAATGATAGTAATTTATAATTGAGTATTTTCTTCTTACAAATGGGGCAGGTGAAATTTGTATTTTCTAGATTCTGTAATCACCACCACATATTTTTCATCAGCCCCTTCATCAAAGAGGGCAATTAGAAAAAAAAATGTTTCATGATATTAAACATGATATAAATATAATACCTTGAAAAGTGTGTTGAATGTTTTATCTCATTCAACATGCACTCAAACATTACAACCATCACAACACCTAATAAGAAGTTACAATTAAGATTAAGACTTGATCACCAACATGAAAAAATAACAGAAAATTAAGACTTGATGTATATATTATTTAACATTTACAAATAACTCATCTTACTCCCTAATTAGAGTGGTATCACCTAGCTATGCAACCTCGAGAAATCAACAATTGTCATGTAACCTGCACAATGTAACACCACAAATGTAATACCACAAATCAGCATTACATATGTGTTATCACAGAAGGAGATTGCTGTCATTCTGTTCAAAAATTTTCATAATGATCAAGACTATCAAAATGTGCAAAAATGTTCAAGATATCAAGACCAGATAAAAGCAAAGGATCAAAGAAGATATTAGACTAGATTTAGAAGTGAAAATAAAAAAGGAAACATCACTCTGCTCAGAAGGTTCTCAAAGTAACTTATTATAAAATCTTTTTAAAAGACGCTATAATCGATTATGTATATTAAGCAATCGATTATGGGACAGGATTTTTGAAAAACAAAGTTTTTGATTCGGCAATAATCGATTATGTTTTGTAAAAATAAAAAAGCATTTGTTTCGGCAATAATCGATTAGATAATCGATTATATTTTTGAAAATAGAAAATATGCTTTGTGGTGAAAATCGATTATGAGCTTTTCCAGAAAATGTTATTTGCGGTGATAATCGATTAGGTAATCAATTATGAGCCATTTTGGAAAATATGTCATTCGATGATAATCGATTATATAATCGATTATCTGTGGTTTTAAAAAAAGTTTTTCAATGCGGGGATAATCGATTATGTACTTAAGATAATCGATTATGTTCGTAGAATTTTTGAAAATTATGAACGTTGCACAGAATCCTCCGAAAATATTGGAGTATCTTTTGTATGATTTTTGAACGTTGAGAGTGATTCTGTGTATCAAATTTCGAATTAAAACAACAGAAAATATTTTTCTATCTTTTCTTATTTAATAAGCTTTTGAGAATACATCAATATACATCTCTTTCACTTATTTTTTTTCTCCTAAATTGAGCCACGAAATTATTATTAGAAAGGGAGAATATTGTTTTCAGAGAAAATCATCTTTGAAGGATTCTGAGAAACCCTGAGCAGAGCAGTGCTACCCTTTGATATCTTCACAGTACAGGTGATATTTATTTTTCATTTTATAATCTTCCTCTGAGTCTATTCAGAGGAGATAAGGTTTTCTTCCTTGTGTGATTCAAGGAACGTTTTTCACTTCCTTGTGGGACTCAAGGAAGGGTGGGAATTCTCTTGTGGGTTCAAGAGATTGTGAGAATTTTAATTTTCCTTTTTACATGTTTCACTGGTAATTGGTGGTTGTAATTTGTGAAGAATTAAAATATAAGAGTGGGAGATCATCTCGGATTGAGGTGATTTGGGAACTGGATGTAGGGTTAAAAGTGTTAACCCGAACCAGTATAAATTCTAGGTGTTTTTCTTCTTTCCCTTATCTTCTTTAATTTTCCGTTGCGTTTTTATTTATCTGCTAAGACAAATTAATATCAAGAGGAAA
>BDMB01000108.1:463129-487557 GCA_016859785.1 Macrotyloma uniflorum
ACTAGGGGTGGGGTGGGGTTGGGTTGGGTGGGATTGGGTGGGTTTGGGTGGGCCACAAAACTAACCCTCAAACAAGTCATGAAAAACATAAGGCATGTTAGGTTAGGTGTTTCAATGCACAATCTACTTTCCCATACATACTTTCTTACATAATCACAAATATAAAAAAAAAAAATACTTCTAATCTATTTATTCTATTTATTATAGAAATTGAGGAAAATGAACAATTTAAAAATAAGAAAAATAAAAACATAAGGATAAAATATATATTTGTTAGAGATATTTTACTAAAATTGAGATGGTTAAGGATGAAAAAGTAAGAGTAAAGAGTAATGGTTATAAGAAAAATGTAATTGGAAGAATAAAATATGACACTTATTATTTATATCATCCTGTTGTGAAAAATATTATCTATAAAATTGAAGATATGAGTAAAATATTTCTAGATATTTAAGAGTGTGACATTGAGAGAATGTATATAAAAAAAAATCACTTTTGACTTAATCTTCTAGTTTCGTTTGAATTTTAATTTTGCATAATAGCTCCATTCGAATTACACTTTTGACTTAAATTTTAGCATTTCAATTTTATATCAAATTAAAATCACTCTACATTTTTTCCATATAAACCATTCTACATTCACTTAAAATCTGCATTTACCTAGTCTTTTAAATCCCAGTTTTCTTTTCAACTTTCTTTTCATTCATTCAACCATTTAACCATTTAATATTGCTTTAATACTGTATTTTACATTGTTTCAATTCTACATTTCATAATTGCAATCATTTATATTGTTATGGTAATTAAATTACATTTCATTGTTGTTCTTCTTTGCATATTAATCCATTTTACATTACAATATTCATAAAACCCCCCTTAAATTCTGCACTGTTCATATTACATATACTACATCACCTTGCATTCAAGATAAAACTCAAAATATTGCATTTTGCAGTCATCCTTTCATTCCAAAATTTAAATTAGGATTAATCCTCATTCGTATAACATTTACACAACCTCAAATCCACCAATCCATTCTGCATCATCCATTATATTTTTCACATCATCCCATAATCACTAAAACAGTTACTACATTATACATATATTAGCATCTTAGCCATTTTTTATTCAAACAACATTTTTCACATTATAATCATTTAACTAGTTATTGCATTTGCATCTGCTACATAAACATCCATTGCATTTTCACCACTCATTGCATTTTCACCACTGCATTTACACATTTCACATATTCATTCCACATATTAATCCCCCAAAATTTGTATTACTTTCATAAATAAAAATATACATATTACACTGAATTGAAAACCTACATTTTCACTTTTCCTTGGATTGACACCTTGAGGTTACCTCTTTACTATATTAGGGAGAACTTAGATATTATTTTGAAAAGTCACACGGGAGGGTAGCTTCATCAAATTGGCGCCATTGCTGGGGAGTACAATGCTTCAATTCAGTGTATTCATTTCATACAAACAATTGCATTATATAAAAGCATTTAGATAGGATTCAATCTGAATTTTGTATTGCATAAATTCTTGTTATTGTGCTAACTTTCCTTGAAACTTACAATTGAACAATCCTTGAGTCTTAACCCAATATATGAACCATTGTTGTATTATTATTAGAAAAAAATATTAATATTTTTACATTTTATTCTTCAATAAATCTCAATCCATGTAGAGATATGAATCCTAGATATTTGAATTATCCATCATATCAAATTTGTTATCAAACTTTAATTCTGCAACAATGTCTGTTTTTAAGAGAGATTGTTTAATAATAATTAATATTTAAATAATGTTAATATTAGCTTACAAACTTAATTTGTTAAATGAAACTCAAGAAAAAGATCATGTTTATAGCCTATAATGCTTATGGCCTATAAGTGAAGGTTCAAAATAAAACAATTAACTTGTAATAAATAGAATTGAATAAAACCTCAAGTAAGAATCCTCCTCTATATACATTTTTATTACCTATTAAAAAGAACACCCTAAAGATAGCATTCATCAATTTGATTAAGAAAAAAATCTATAAAATTTTTTGTTGAACATGATTGCTGACATATAATTATATTATTATCATGATATATATTTTTAAAATTTGATTGGTAAAACCCATAATTTAAATACAAAAAAAAGAATGCCCTTTATAAATTTTTAAATACTTAAAATTATGATATATATATATATTTATATATCATATAATATTATTATATAATAGAATATTTTATTAGATATTATGTAATTTTTCTGTAAATAAAATTTTTAATTTAGAATTTTGATATAAATATATTATATTTCTATTATAAATATATAAATTTTAATATATTATATAATTTGATAATTAAATAAATGTAATCTAATTGAGATTTACAAGTAAGTATCTCAAATTTACATAACAAGTATCTTTAAAATTAATAAGTATTTACATTACTAAAAGATTTATCCAAATCCTTTCTTCATATTCTCTTATTCTTAACATAAAATCCAGATTTTTGCATTATTGATGTTGCTCATTCTTAACATCAAAGTCCAGAATTTTGCATTGATGACGTCGTGTTGCATCTTCCAGTAGTATGGTTTGATATTGTCTATTCTCTATTGATCTATATAGAAAAATATCACATCATAAGACACAATAAAATAAATTCTAGTGAAATAGATGAAAAAGAAAAAAAAAATTATTCCATACTTGATTTTTCTCTTGTATGTTTGTAATGTTAGTAATTTATAATTGAATAGTCTCTTCTTACAAATGGCACAAGTGAAATTTGTTTCTTCAAGATTCTGTAATCACCAAATAGATTTCATAAGCCCCTTCATGAAAGAGGGTAATTAGAAAAAAAATAAAATTTCATCATGTTAAACATGATACAATACCTTCAAAAGTTTACTGAATGTTTTATCCCATTCAGCATGCACTCACACATTACAACCATCACAACACCTAATAAGAAGTGACAATTAAGACTTGATCACCAACATGAAAAAAGAACAGAGAATTAAGACTTGATGTATATACTATTTAACATTTACAAATAACTCATCTTACCCCTAATTGGAGTGCAATCAATCACCTTGCCATGTGACCTACACAGTGTAACACCACAAATCAGTATTACATATGTAAACAAACAACTTCTCATATTATAAATGTTGACTTTTGTTAATCTCTTATAAATTCAAAGAAATTTAAATTTTTTTCTAATAACAAAATCAATCTTATTCTTTAATCATACACCTTTTAGTTATATGATTAAAGAAAAAAAAATCTAAAATATAAGTTTCTTTCTTAATCGTTCTCTATGTCTTCCTAAATTTTATTTTATTCTTTATTTTTTGGTTCCTTTAAAATATCTATATCAATCATACATAGAGAAAAAAATGATATTGAAACAAATATCAACATTAAAATAAATTAGAAATTGGGTACAATACCTTTGGTACTTCTTTGATTTGATTTTGAGATCAATATTACCTCTTACAAAACATATATCTTTATCCTCTTCATCATCTATACTAATATTGTTGGACATTTTTGTTGAAACCCTAAATATTGAAAGATATATGAAAATATTATCTTTATTATTTGTAAAGAATTGATAGATGAAAACTTTATGAATTAGATCTATATATACAAAAATTCATAAGAGATGAATTGATGAAGAAAAGGGATAACATAAATTAAATACAATTATTAATTGTTTTTTTAATATTTAAATACATTTAAAAAAATAATTAATGAATATATTTAATTATTTAATAAATATATATATATATATATATGAATATAAAAAGAAAAATAGTTAATGTATTTATTTAATTTATAATTAAATACATACCTTAATAGTGTTTAGAAATATAATACATAAAAAATAACATTAGGGGTTAACTCTTAAAGAAATAATGAAAAACATCAATCCACTTTGCCCCACCCTACATAACACAGTCCATGCGGGTCAAATTATAAAGAGTGGGACGAGCTTTCCTACATACTGGCAAATACAAAAGAATTATGTTATCTAATTATTATTGAATATATTCTTTTGTGATGAAAAAATTGAGAAAGATGATGTTGAAAAAAAATTAAAAAAAAAAAGAAAAAAAGAATAAAGTTAATACATATATTTGTTAGAGATATTTTACTAAAATAGGAGGGTTAAGAGTGAAAACGAAACAATAAAGTGTAATAGTTGTAAAAAGAAATATAATTAAAATAACATACCATATTTCTCCATTATATCATATAATGAAATATATTATAAACAAAATTAAAAATATGAGTATAATATTTTTAGACACTTAAGAGTGTGTGTTAAGAGTGTGTGTGATATTAAGAAAATGTATATAAAAAAAAATCCTACTTTGCTTTCATTCTTAATAAGATTTCTTTAACTATGATATAAATGGTAATGATAATTTTTTTGTTATTATTATCAAGATAATATTATTAGGATTATTATTTTAAAAAAATTAATTATTATTATTTTTTAAATTTTTATGTTGACGGATGTATATAAGTATCAACTTGATAATTATTTGGGACTAATAAATAAATTTAGCCTACAAGTGTTGGGAAGGTAACCAATCCTATTTAATTTTTTTTTCAATGAAATGCATGGTGGACTAAATTGGAGTGAACTAACGTAAGTAATTTATGTATTATATAATTAAATACATACAAACATGATATTTCTTAATATATTAAATTCATGTATTTAAATATACAGAGAGAGGGTTAATATAGTTTTAAATATATTTTATTTATCAAAATAATTCATCATCTTTTATTTAATAATCTAACATCCTATATTTGAAATATAATAATAATAATAATAATAATAATAATAATATTATTATTATTATTATTATTATTATTATTATTATTATTATTATTATGAATAATAATAATATAAGGATTTGAAATTTTTTAAATAAAATTTTTGTTTTGTCTCTAAATTTTTCCTATTTTAATTAATTTTTAAATAATATTTATAATTGTATACATATACTTAATCTTATTTTTTATTTTTTTACTTTATAAAATGGAAATAAATTAAAAATAAATAGTGATGTAATTTAGTTTTTTAATTTTGATTCTAGACTACCAAATGACTTTTTCATCGAGGCAGAGTTGAACTTCATAAATTTTTTTTCTTATGAATCAAGTTTTTTCTTCACCCTAGTTAGATAATTTTAAATATCTTTCTTCCTGACTTTATATTCACTAATGATAAAAGAGAACCTTCAATCTCCGTATTCTTCTTCCAAATCTTAATTTTTGTTCCATACCTATTATTAATTTAAGGTAGTATCTTCATTTTCATTTTGATCTTTCTAATTTTATTTTTATTTGTTAATTTTTCATTCTGTTAAAGTGTTTCTCCTTTGAATTCTTAGAGAGAGTTTGAGTAAAATTTACTCATTTTATTTAATTAACTTAATAATGAAATATAGGAGATCTAAACTTATGTTAATACCACAATTAACAATATTTTATAATAACTACAATTATAAATAAAGATTATTGTTATGGAATTAGTTAGGAGAATTTGAAATCTATATTTTAATATTTAATTATATATCCCGAGAGAAATAAAAAAGTATCTACTTACTTTTTGTTTTATTATTATTATTAGAAAATATATTAATATCTTTACATTTTATTCTTCCATTAATCTAATTTTTATATAAATTTCAATCGTGTATATATCTTGTTTAATAGATATTTGAATTATCCATCATATCAAATTTGTGGTTAAATTTTACCGTATGAATGTCATTAAAATAATTTAATTGGTGTTGTTGAAAGTTTATAACATTATTTTCATTAACGATTTTTAAGAGAGATGGTTTGGTAACAATTTATATTTAAATAATGTTAATATTTATTCACAAACCTAATTTATTAAATGGAACTCAACAAAAACATCATATTTATAGCCTATAAGTGAAGGTTCAAAATAAAACAATTAACTAATAATAAATAAAATTCAATAATAAAATCAAAAGTATCAATCCTTTACTATATACACTTTTACTGCCTATTAAAAAGAAAACATCCAAGATAGCATTCATCATGTTGAACATTATTGTAACATATAATTATATTACTATCATCATATATTTTTTAAATTTGATTGGTAAAACCCCATAATTTAAATAAATAAAAAAAGAATATTTTCTATAAATTTTTAAATACTTAAATTTCTTTATTTATATATATATATATATATAATCATGTAATATTATTATATAATAGAATATTTTATTAAATATTATATAGATTCTCCGTAAATAAAATTTTTAATTTAGAACTTTGATATAAATATATTATATTTCTTTTATAAATAAATAAATTACAATATATTATATAATTTGGTAATTAAATAAATGTAATCTAATTGAGATTATAACTAATATCTCAAATTTACATAACAAGTATCTTTAAATTTAACAAGTATCTAGGTTATTAAAAGCTTTATCGAGATACTTTTTTCATATTCTCTCATTCCATAATTTTGCAATGATGATGTTGCTCATTTTTAATATCAAAGTCCAGAATTTTACATTGATGATGTTGCTCATTCTTAACATCAAAGTCCAGAATTTGGCATTGATGATGTTGTCACTACTACAATAATGGGATTCAACGTCATCAAACAACGTCGGTTATAAATATAACCGACGTTGTTTTACACGCGGTGGAAAAGTTGTAAATATAACTACATTTTCCACGTCGGTTAGAAATACAACCGTCGTCGAAAATATAACAACGTTGGTTATTTATTTAATCGACGTGGATAGTCATTAAATAACGTCGTTTGTGATTAAACCGTCATGGAATTATTGAGTATCAACGTTGGTTACTAAATAAATCGATGTTGTATATTGATTTAACGTCGGTTTATTTAGTAACCGACGTTGATGGTTATTATGTCAAACCCCTCAGCCCGATTTCTTCTATTTCGTTGCGCGCTTCCCTTATCTCCCTCTGTCGCGACTTCTGCTGCCATTTTTCCCTCTTCGCTCTGTCTCTCCCTCTGTTTCGCTCTGTCTCTCTAATCGGAGGTAACTTTCCTTTTCATTGTTCATTTTTTCCTTTTTGCCTCTGTTTTCATTTTCGTTGTTCATTTTTTCGTTTTTGCCTCGGTTTTCCTTTTTGTATGAGCCATGATTTTTCAAAGCAAAACTGGAGCATTTTGTTGTTCATTTCGTTTGTGTTTGGTTCTGCGTTCTTAGTAGCTAGCTTTTGAGAGTGGGTTCCCAAGTGCTTTTGAGAGTGTGTTGAACCTTTGACATTGATTGAGTACCAAGGTAGACTGAAGCAGTTATATACATGTGAAGAACCCCCACATTGATTGAGATTGAAGATGTATATTACTAACCTAGTGACTCCTCGGTATATAGAGCTGCGTTGAGGAGGGGGAGTCTCTAGGGACACTTCTCCTGGTTCGTTTGACCTTGGTGGGGACTGTGTTGGTTACATTAAGATCATTGCCAATTGTGCCTGCATTGTTTTTCTGGATTCGGAGCTGTGAGTGTGATTTTTTGGCCATGGAAAAGGTTGCACCATGCATGAGAAAAGAACAATAAGATATAGATGGAGGGATGGATGCTGATGATATTAATGGTGCATTGCATAGATAGAAAATGAGTTTATATATGTATAAAAATGTGTGTGTGAANGAGGGTTTGTTTATAAAGGAATGGGGTAAAGGATGGGGTTAGAATAGATTGTGTTGGCAATCATGGGGTAAAGGATGGGGTTAGAATATATATCTACATAGTCATCACAGCTTTAATTTCTAACTTATATCTATGGAAAAGATATCTGTTAAAAAACATATTGGTATGTTAAAAACATTAATCTTTTAAGGGTTGATATTTAGATATTTATGAGAGATTTTAGTTTCGAAATATCTATCTGTCATGTGCTAAGATTACTGCTCAAAAGTATAACTTCTAATTATTGGTAAGTTGGCAGTTATTGGTTATTTTACCTAAGAAGAATGCTGTGTGTTGGTTCTGTTCATTGGGGAGGAAACCTGACATTGACATAAAAAATATTGTAAACAGGTATGTATTTTTAACATCCTACTTGTATTTTTATATGAGTTCTTTTATTTTAAAGCCTAAACCCTAATCAATATTTTTCATTAGTGTACTTAAGGTTTGCAGTACTTTACGTGGAAAACACACAAGCACCCCTCCAAATTGGAATTTTATTACGGTATGTACCTTTTTAGGGTATCTAATTTAAGTTTTTATGCTAAACTATATATTAATAAGTCGTATTTTTTAGTGTAACAAACAACCTGGTTCCTTCGAGTGTGGATATTATGTCATGTATTGGATGTGGCTGATTATTTTTGGAAAGATTCAAAATACTTGGGATGAGGTAAGTATCATCTTATTTAACTAAATTGTTACATTCAATTTATTTGTTATAATCGGAACTAATTAATAAGTTATTTCGTATTTACAGGCATTTACAGACAAAGAAGAATTGCCTATTCAAACCATACAAATGGTTAAAGACAAATGGGCAACACACTTTGTTCAAGTTAGGAACAAAAAATTGAACATAGAGAGTTAGGGAATTAGAAACACTTGTACCAAATCAAATTAGGAAGGAACAAACAATTGCACATAGAGAGAGAGTTAGGGTTTTATTTACTTGTTGTATCTAAATGATTAATTGTAATTGTATTATTTATGAAATGGAAATTTTGTTTCATTATTTGTAATTGTAATTGTAATTGTTTACTTGTTATAATAACATTTCATTAATATATATGCAATTACCAGGTCTTATAACAAAAATATTAATATAAAACAATTTTAAATTTTAAAAATTGATCGAAAATCTACGTCAGTTATGGTAGACAACGACGTTAAATCACTAAAATCAAACATATTTCAACGTCGGTTATTAAAATAACCGACGTTATATAATAAAGTTTTAACGTCGGTTAATAAACTAACCGACGTTATATCATAAAGTTTCAACGTCGGTTATTAGAATAACCGACGTTATATAATAAAGTTTTAACGTCGGTTAATAAATTAACCGACGTTATATCATGAAGTTTCAATGTCGGTTATTTTCATAACCGACGTTAAATTTAACGTCGTCTGATTCAATGACGCCACGTTAATCGACGTTAAATGTTCAATATAACCGACGTAAAAAGGCCTTTTTTTAGTAGTGTGTGTTGCGTCTTCTAGTAGTATCGTTTGATAATCATTGATATTATTTATTCTCTATTGATCTATATAGAAAAATAACACATCATAAGACACAAAATAAAATAAATTCTAGTGAAATAGATGAAAAAGAAAGAAAAAAAATATTACATACTTGATTTTTCTCTTATATGTTTGTAATGCTAGTAATTTATAATTGAGTATTATGTTCTTGCAAAGGGGGCAGGTGACATTTTTATTTCCAAATCTTGTAATTTTTATTTTCCAAATCCTAGTATTATTTAATCTTTTGCTATTTCTATAAACTAGAAATTAGTATAATACCTTTGGTATTTCTTTTATTTGATTTTGAGATCAATATTACCACTTTTACAACACATATATCTTCATTCTCTTAATCATCTATATTAATATTGTTGGACATTTTTTTTCAAACTCTAAATATTGAAAAATATATAAAAATACTATCTTTATTGTTTGTAAAAAATTAATAGGTGAAAACTCTATGAATCAAGTCTATATATATACAAAGTTTCTTAAGAGATGAATTGATAAAGAGAAGAGATAATATGAATTAAACACTATTATTAATTATTGTTTTTAATATTTAAATACGTTTAAAAATGTAATTAATGAATATATTTAATAAATATATACATATATGAATATAAAAAGAAAAATAATTAATGTATTTATTTAATTTATAAATAAATACATTAATACTAATAATATTAAAAAAATAACACTATGGGAGGGTGGGGAGGGTGGGTGGGGTGGGCCACGCAACTAATCATCAAACTAGTCATGAAAAACATAAAACTTTCCCATACTCTACATAACCTCACTCTGTGTGAGCCAAATGATAGAGTAGGACAAACTTTCCTACATAATCACAAATATATAAAAATACTTCTAATCTATTTATTCTATTTATTTAATTTATAATTAAATAAATACATTAATACTATTTAAAAAATAATATTAAAAAATTAACACTAGGGGTGGGGTGGGGTGGGTGGGTGGAATGGGCCACAAAACTAACCCTCAAACCATACTCTCTTTGAGCCAAATAATAGAGTAGGACAGATTTCCTACATAATCACAAATATAAATAAAAATACTTCTAATCTATTTATTCTATTTATTATAAAATATACCTCTTTGTGATAAAGAAATTGAGGAAGATGATGTTGAAAAAAATAATTTAAAAATAAGAAAAAGAAAAACAGAAGGTTAAAATATATATTTGTTAGAGATATTTTACTAAAATTGAGATGGTTAAGGATGGAAAAGTAAGAGTAAAGTGTAATGATTATAAAAAAAAAATGTAATTGGAGGAATAAAATATGACACTTCTTATTTATATCATCCTGTTGTGAAAAATATTACATATAAAATTGAAGATATGAGTAAAATATTTATAGATATTTAAGAGTGTGACATTGAGAGAATATATATAAAAAAAATCACCTTTGACTTAATCTTCTAGTTCCGTTTGAATTTTAATTCTGCATAATAGCTTAGGATTCCACATTGTTCCAATTCAAATCCAAATCACTCTATATTTTTTCCATATAAACCATTCTACATTCACTTAAAATCCGAATTTACCTAGTCTTTTAAATCCGAGTTTTCTTTCCAATTTTCTTTTCATTCATTCAACCATTTAATATTACTTTAATACTGTATTTTACATTGTTTCAATTCTACATTTCATAATTGCAATCATTTACATTGTTATGGTAATTAAATTACAATCCATTGTTGTTCTTCTTTGCATATTAATCCATTTTACATTTCAATATTCATAAACCCCCCAATTATGCACTGTTCAAATATTCATATACTGCATCACCTTGCATTGAAGATAAAACTAAAAATATTGCATTTTGCATTCATCCTTTCATTCCAAAATTTAAATTAGGATTCATCCTCATTCATATAAAATTTACACAACTTCAAATCCACCAATCCATTCTGCATCATCCATTATATTTTTCACTTCATCCCATAATAATTCAAACAATCACTATATCATTATACACATATTAGCATCTTAGCCATTTTTTATTCAGTTACTGCATTTGCATCTGCTACATAAATAAAAAAATACATATTACACTGAATTGAAAGCCTACATTTTCACTGCTCCTTGGATTGACACCTTAATGTTACCTCTTTACTATATTAGGATTGACACCTTGAGGTTACCTCTTTACTATATTAGGGGGAACGTAGAGATTATTCGAAAAGTCACACGCGACTATAGCTTCATCAAATTGGCGCCATTGTCGGGGAGCACAATGCTTCAAATCAATGTATTCATTTCATACATACATTTGCATTGTATTTGCATTGCATAAGTTCTTTTTTGTTGTGCTAAAATTCCTTGAAACTTACAATTGAACAATCCTTGAGTTTCAACCCAATATATGAACCTATGTTGTATTATTATTAGAAAAAATATTAATATTTTTACATTTTATTCTTCAATAGATCTCAATCCCTATATAGATATGAATCTTGTATACATCTTGTTTAATAGATATTTGAATTATTCATCATATCGAATTTGTAGTCAAATTTTAATTCTTCATGAATATCATCGAAGGAGTTTAATTAGTGTTGTTGGAAGCTTGAATCATTATTATCATTAATAGTTTTTAAGAGAGATTGTTTGATAACATTTAATATTTAAATAATATTAATATTGGTTGTAATGTGGTTAAAATTGCGCTGTTAATTGGGTGGGCCTTAATCTAATTAAGTTTAAGAGAGAAGGGTATTTAAAGTCTAAAATTTCTAAACCTTTTCATTTTTTGCCTCAATTTCAGAAACAAATCTTCCCTCTCTCTTTTTTACTCTCAAATTCTCCCAAACTCTCCTCAAAGAGTTCTTCCTAAATCTCACCTAATTGCTGAGCACAATTGGAGTTAAAAGTGGTAGAAAGGAGAACTTCAACCCCTACATTAGTTGGATTACTTCAATTAGGTCAGTAATCTAGCTCACAATCTTTGGATAAACCTTGTGGATTATCAAGAAGCTTGCTGAAAATTTAGGTAAGGGGAGTTAATTGAGTTTTGTGTATTTTCTAAATTTGGAAAAATTGAATTATTAGTTGATTTTGTATGAATTAATGGTGTAATTGTGTTGTTATTGATTAAGCTGTTGAGTTATTCGGTATTGGTGTTTGATTAAATGAGATGATGCGTAATTAGATTGAATGTGATTGAATTAGGATTGGGAATTAAGCTTAATGATAATTTTGTTACTCTGGATGTCAAATGTTTCGCTTGAGCGAAGGATTTTTCACTCCAGCAAGTGGCCTTGGGACTGCTCTTAGGTTGATTTTCACTTGAGCGAGAAGATCCTCGCTTGAGCGAGAAGATCCTCGCTTGAGCGAGAATTTTGGTATATTTTTAATTAGAATTTGGAAAAGTGTTCTTCATGAAAGTTGTAGATATAGATTTTAGCTAATGAATGGCTTTATTTCATACAAAACGGATGTGTGTAGCTCAAGTTATGATTTTTTTAGTGATGAAAGGTCAAGCTGTCTCGGATTATATTCGTTTTTAACTTATGGACCCCTTTTGATACATTTTTATTTCGAATTTGGAAAAGTTTCCTTCATGAAAGTTATATATATATATATATATGTTAGCTAATGAATGAATTTTATTTCATACAAAACGGATGTGTGTAGCTCAAGTTATGATTTTTTGAGCGAATAAAGGTCATGCTATCAAAATCTGAAGTTGCTCGCTGGAACATATTCGCTTGAGCGAAAATGCTCCAGTTTTCAGCATGCTGTCGGGAAGATTTTCGCTTGAGCGAGAACTGTTCGGTTTGAGCGAGAATCCCTTGACTTCAAAATAATTTTCTTGATATAAAATTGATAAGTTATGATGTTATAGGATGAATTAAGAGTATGTAATGATTTTTAGAATGATTTGTTATATTTCCAGATTTTAGAAATTGCATGGTGTTATAATACCAATACTAAAGACTTGCTTTTATTATTGAATGTAAATTTGTGAATTGAGTTGAATATGATTGAGTAAGAAGATAAATGTGATGTTTGTGTAAACTAGAGAAAATATGATTATTGGATTGTGAAAATATTGAAAGTTATGTGGGATTTGAGCATATGGTATCTTGTTGCAATGATAGATTAAAAGGAGAGTTATAGAGTGAATTGATGGAATATGATGAGATTGGTAGAATGATGGTAATTTTGATAATGTTTGACTGGATTGTGAAATGAGTTGATATTTAATTTTTGTGAGTTTTGTGTTTAAATGGGTCAAGTCAAATAGTCATCATGAGATGCTATTTGGCATAGTTTAGTGTATATGGAATTATCGAGATCTACCGTTGTAAGGAGGTATCTAGACTTCTAATGACCTTCCTAGTCATATAGACCGGGATGTCATGTGGTGTGAGGTCAATGGAGGTTCTACTTACACTATTCCGTGGTGTGTGACTACCGGATAAGTGTTTGAGAACTACCTTGCATGTGGTGTCATTTAAGGGGATAAACGGGTGTACTGAGTTGAAAGAGACTTTGATAGGACAACGTTTATTGCTCGACTACTATTAAACATGATAGGTGTTAGCCTCTGAGGTCAAGGATTCCGTATGTCTTATCCGGATGAGTCTGTCTAGTTTTTTTAAGGTGCTTGAGGATATGAAATCGTATACAATGTATGTGAGTGAAATAGATGATGTGAAATATAAATATTGATGTTGAATTAAATATCTGAATACTATTAATTGTGTTGTTGTGGATATTGTGGAAATAAGTTTTATCTATATTAGCTCACCCTTGCTTTTCTTTGTCTTGTGATTTTATTGGACTACTGTGATCGTGTTTCGACATGGGAGCAGATATTGTTACAGGAAATGTTGATAACTACCTGATGTAATTTTCCTTGTATTGAGCTATAACTAGATTAAATAAGAAGTGAATATTTTAGATCCTTTAACTGAGTTTGCTATCTGCATGTACACAAGTTGTAGTGTGCAAAGTGTTAGTTTCTGATATCTTTTATAGTTGAACTCATTGTGATTGAGAATAGTATAATTAGATTTTTTTTTTCTTTTGTTTCTAGTTCGTTATAAATTTGGTATCAGAGCCGTTCGATCTTAGAGTGACCTTAGGAAATGGACTTGCTTTGCTAGTTGTGTGATATTAGATTTGAGAGAGGTTGCATTGAGATATTAACTTGTTTTAAATTCCCTGTGTTGTCTAGATGACCCCTAGACAGTCTTCTACCCCACCTCCTCAGTAGACGGACATGAGTGGCATGGTTCGAGCACTAGAAATAATGATTTCCACCATTCAACAACAGAACCTGGCCATGAACCAGCAGCACTAGGCGACAATGCAAGAACTAGAATATGCTCGTCGGAATGCTGCTACTTCCTCTGAGGTGACAGTAGAGCAAGTGAGACTCACTGATTTCCTAAGGTATGGACCTCAGAAGTTTGACGGGAAGGCTGGTCCAGATGCGGCCGATAGTTGGGTCAAAGGAATTGAGAAGATATTTGATGCAATTGCATGCCCTGAACAAAAAAAGGTGATCTTTGCTGTGTACCTACTAGAAAAAGAGGCAGAGTATTGGTGGATGGGAACACGTCAAATGATGGGTGTCTGTGATGAGAGGGTTACTTGGAGAAGTTTCAGACTGCAATTCTTGGAAAAATACTTTTCTGATAGTGCTCACTTTGCTAAAGAAGTGGAATTTCTAAAGTTAGAACAGAGGAACTTGTCTGTGCACGATTATGCTACGAGGTTCGAGCATCTGGCTCGATATTATTCACAAGCTACCTTAGAATCTTGGAGATGTAGGAAATTCGAGGAAGGCCTCTGGTACGAATTGAAGTGAACAGTAATTCCCATGTGCATCCGTGACTTTCCTTTACTGGTGGAGAGAGAGAAGACTGTGGAGAGGCTCGAAGAAGGAGTTAGTCAGGTGACCAGAGCTCATGGAGGAGGATCTTCTAGTGGAAGGAGCAGAGAAGAGCAGAAAAAGCCTTATGCCCGACCACAACAATTTAAGGGAAGTACTCTAAGACCACAACAGGAGGTGCAGCAACAACAAAGGCCCCCGACTTGCTTTAAATGTGGAGGACCACATCTACAAAGTCAGTGTAATAGGGTGGAGGATAGGAAGTGTTTTATCTGTGATAAGCAGGGACATTTAGCCAGAGACTGCAGAACCCGATCTAGACCTAGCACTGAGGAAAAGAAAGATAAGCCAAGAGTCACCGGGCGAGTGTTTGCCATCAGTGGAGCAGATGTTGAGCAGGCTGAAGATTTGGTGACAAGTTTGTGCCTTCTTCGTGGTAGGAAGCTTAAAGTGTTGTATGATTCTGGAGCGACACACTCTTTTGTGTCAATTGCGTGTGTAGATGATTTGGACTTGCTTATGCAAGAGCTAGCTTTTAATTTGTGTGTCTCCACACCGGCTGTCAGTGTGGTGAGAACATCTTGAGTCTATGTCCAGTGTCCAATCATAGTAGAAGGACACAAATTTAAGGTAAATTTAATCTGTTTACCCCTTCGGGACCTAGACATCATTTTGGGAATGGATTGGTTATCTACAAACTATATCCTCATAGATTGTGGTTTGAAAAAACTGATCTTTCCGAATCCTTTGGAGAGTGAGCTATTATCTACTAACCAAACTTTGGAAGAACTGAAGGAGGGCGCCATGTGCTACCTGATCCTTACACACGAGGAGGACAATTCAGTTAAGGAAACGAGTGTTATTCCAGTTGTAGGAGAATTCATGGATGTATTTCCTGAAGAAGTCCCTAGACTACCTCCCAAGCGAGAGGTAGAATTTTCTATTGATCTAATTCCAAGAGCGGAACCGATATCTATGGCACTGTATTGTATGGCGTCGGTCGAGTTGGTAGAGTTAAAAAAACATATTGAAGATCTCCTAGATAAGAAGTTCATCCGGCCTAGTGTGTCACCTTGGGGCGCTCCAGTGCTACTTGAGAAAAAGAAGGATGGAGGATCAAGACTTTGTATCGACTACCGGCAGTTGATTAAACTGACGGTAAAGAATAAGTATCCTCTACCTCGAATTGATGACTTGTTGGATCAGCTGCATGGAGCAGTGGTGTTTTCGAAGATTGATCTTCGATCAGGCTACCATCAGATATTAGTTAAGGCTGAAGATGTGCAAAAGACAGCCTTTCGTTCTAGGTACGGGCACTATGAGTATGTGGTGATGCCATTTGGAGTGACGAATGCACCTGCTATATTCATGGATTACATGAATAGAATCTTTCGTCCATTCTTGGATAAATTTGTTGTTATTTTCATCGATGACATTCTTATCTACTCCCATACTTTGGAGGAACATGAGAGTCATTTGAGATCTATGTTGAGCGTCTTGAGGGAGAATCAAATGTATGCGAAGATGAGTAAATGTGAATTCTAGATGACTTAAAGTCAAATTCTTGGGGCATGTTATTTCTGCTCAAGGCATCGCAGTAGACCCTGCGAAGGTGGATGTAGTGTTATAGTGGGAGCGTCCGACTACTATAACTAAGGTCAGGAGTTTTGTGGGTTTAGCAGGGTATTACTGCCGATTCATCGAGGGATTTTCTAAAATTATTTCTCCGTTGACTCAATTAACTCGTAAAGACTGACTCTTCGCGTGGACAGAAGAGTGCGAACAAACTTTTCGGGAAATGAAACAGAAGTTGACTAGTTCGCCAGTGTTGACGGTACCAAATGTGGGTAAACCTTTCGAGGTATTCTGTGACGCGTCTTTGATAAAGCTCTATTTATAGATATTTTATGTAGTCCAGAATTGTATTTAGGTAAGATTAAATTAATTAGAATAGATTAATTACTTACAATATACATTAAGAAGGAAATTTGAAGCTTAGGATAAGTTTCTCTTAAAAACAGTACCAAAGCACTAGACATTCAAATCTTTTCACAGGAACTGGAATCAAACAAAACGGTGCAGAAATAGATTTTTCACAGTCAACATAAGTCGAGTCAACTGCAGTTCATTAACTCAGGAAAGTCAACCACGAAGAATTGGACCGCCAGGACGCTACAAAGCTCATAAAATCACAAAAACTGGACCAGCAGAAAATAGACTTCCTGGGCTTCAATATGGATTTTGAATGAAACAATTTGGACAAGAATTGGATTTTTAGTAAGCTAAAGAAGTGGGTTCGATAGCAGCTGAAGCTCACTGGCAAACACGAAAAACCCACCTCAATGATCGAAGTCCAGTAAGCTCGTCTGGAAACCAAAAATCATGAAATTAGTCTTAATTAAAAGAAGACTCGTGCATCTTTCTAGCAAAACAAAAATCGTGCAAAACGAAGCAAAATAGGAATTTTACCACGTGCTCAAAGTAGGGTTATAGTAAGCTACAATGCTGAGAGGCTTCCCTCAAGTTCTGGGTCATCTCAAGTTAACCATGGGCCCGTGCAGTGAATACAATGACTTTGTAATATAAATAGCTAATTATGCTTTGTAATAAGATATTTTTGGCATTCAGATTCAAAAGCTTAAAGTACGTTCAATGCAATTCTCTCTCGCGAACAAGTTAGTTTTTCCAGTTACAACTTTCGTTCTTACATTTTTTTATATGTTTCAGTGAAATGAAAATAAAATTCTCTTTGTCCTTTCTGTTCTGAGGCCTTTTCTCTTAGATTCTTAGTTTGCATTTAGTTGTAGCAGTGTTTACATTTCAGAAATTAGCTTAGTATTTTGCAGTTTACATTTCGAATTCTTATTTGATCGTTCTTTGTTGTTACGCATCGTTCAATGGTTTTGAATGGTTAAAACTCGTTCATAGTCTCGATCTTGATTAGTCTGTGAATTTGTAATCAATTCCGAGAGGTTTCTTGGCATTTTCTTCAGGATCCACAGCACTTAAATGTCTTTTAAGAGAGTGGTTAAATCACAATCATTCTTGCTGTGAATTTTAAAGAACTTCCAGCACTCTTGGTTGATCACTGTTCACGAGTTGATCGCTTACTGTTTTTTGTGATTGTTAGATTCGATTTAATACGTTGCTATGTGTTTCACTTGTCAGAAGGTGAAGATTGAACACTAGAGACCGGGAGGTTTGTTACAGCCGTTAGAAATTCCTGAGTTGAAATGGGATAGTATTGTTATGGATTTCGTTACCCATTTACCAAGGACAGTGAGAGGTCATTACTCTGTGTGGGTTATAGTTGATAGGTTATCGAAGAGTGCACATTTCCTACCTGTCAACTTAAGAATCTCAATGGCGAAACTTGTGCAACTATACATTCAAGAGATTGTAAGATTACATGGAGTACCTTCCAACATCATATCAGATAGGGACCCTAGATTTACATCTCGTTTTTGGCAGACACTACAAGAAGCACTAGGGACCACATTGAAAATGAGTTCAGCATATCATCCTCAAACGTATGGACAGTCGGAGAGAAAAATCCAAACGATGGAAGATATTTTACGAGCTTGTGTTCTCGATAATTTGGGTAGTTGGAACGAAATTTTACCTTTAGTGGAGTTCACATATAATTATAGTTACCACTCTAGTATTGGCATGACACCGTTTGAAGCACTATATGGGCGAAGATGCAGGACTCCATTATGTTTGTATAAGGACGGAGAGAGAGTTTGGATTGGACCGGAATTAATTCAGCAAACTACAGAAAAAGTTAAAATGATTCAGGAGAGGATGAGGGTTTCTCAGAGCCGGCAAAATTCATATGTAGATCAGAGGAGGCGACCTTTAGAGTTTGAGGAGGCGGATCACGTTTTTGTCAAAGTATCACTAACAACTAGTATAGGGAGAGCTATCAAATCTAGGAAGTTAACCCCTAAATTTATTGGTCCTTACTAGATTCTTCGACGTGTTGGTCCTGTTGCCTATGAACTTGCATTACCTCCTCATTTAGCGCGGTTGCACAATGTATTTCATGTATCTCAATTGCGAAAATATATACCAGATCCCAACCATATTTTAGAATCTGATGATATTCAAATTAGAGAGGATCTATCTTTCAAAGTGGTGCCAGTTCGAATAATGGAATTATGTCAAAAGCAACTCAGGGGAAGATCCATAAATATGGTAAAGGTGTTGTGGAATACGCGAACCGGTGATTTTACATGGGAACTCGAGGACGACATGAAAACTTTTTATCCTACCTTGTTCAGCGATGAGTGCCATTTTCGAGGACGAAAATTTTGTTGTAGGGGAGATTGTAATGTGGTTAAAATTGGGCTATTAATTGGGTGGGCCTTAATCTAATTAAGTTTAAGAGGGAAAAGGGTATTTAAAGTTTAAAATTTCTAAACCTTCTCATTTTTTGTCTCAATTTCAGAAACCAATCTTCCCTCACTCTCTCTTTTACTCTCAAATTCACCCAAACTCTCCTCAAAGAGTTCTTCCTAAATCTCACCTAATTTCTTAGCACAATTGGAGTTAAAAGTGGTGGAAAGGAGAACTTCAACCCCTACATTAGTTGGATTACTTCAATTAGGTCATTAATGTAGCTCACAATCTTTGGATAAATCTTGTGGATTATCAAGAAGCTTGCTGGAAATCCAGGTAAGGGGAGTTAATTGAGTTTTGGGTACTTTCTAAATTTAGGGAAATTGAATTATTAGTTGATTTTGTATGAATTAATGGTGTAATTGTGTTGTTATTAAGTTGTTGAGTTATTCGGTATTGGTGTTTGATTAAATGAGATGATACGTTATTAGATTGAATGTGATTGAATTAGGATTGGGAATTAAGATTAATGATAATTTTGTTACTCTAGACGTCGAATGTTTCGCTTGAGCGAAGGATTTTTCGCTCAAGCGAGTGGCCTTGGGACTATTCTCGAGTTGATTTTCGCTTGAGCGAGAAAAGCCTCGCTTGAGCGAGAATTTTGGTATATTTTTATTTCGAATTTGGAAAAGTGTTCTTCATGAAAGTTGTAGATATAGATTTTAGCTAATGAATGACTTTAATTTCATACAAAACGGATGTGTATAGCTCAAGTTATGATTTTTTTTAGTGATTAAAGGTCAAGTTGTCTGGGATTATATTCGTTTTTAACTTATGGACCCCTTTTGATACATTTTTATTTCGAATTTGGAAAAGTGTCCTTCATGAAAGTTGTAGATATATATATATATGTTAGCTAATGAATGGATTTTATTTCATACAAAACGGATGTGTGTAGCTCAAGTTATGATTTTTTGAGTGAATAAAGGTCATGCTGTCAAAATCTGAAGTTGCTCGCTGGAACATTTTCGCTTGAGTGAAAGTACCTTCGCTTGAGCGAAAATGCTCCAGTTTTCAGCATGCTCTCAGGAAGATTTTCGCTTGAGCGAGAATTGTTCCGCTTGAGCGAGAATCCCCTGACTTCAAAATGATTTTCTTGATATAAAATCGATAAGTTATGATGTTATAGGATGAATTAAGAGTATGTAATATTTTTAGAATGATTTTGTTATATTTCCATATTTTAGAAATTGCATGGTGTTATAATACCAATACTAAAGACTTGCTTTTATGATTGAATGTAAATTTGTGAATTGAGTTGAATATGATTGAGTAAGAAGATAAATGTGATGTTTGTGTAAACTAGAGTAAATATGATTACTGGATTGTGAAAATATTGAAAGTTATGTGGGATTTGAGCATATGGTATCTTGTTGCAATGANGATTAAAAGGAGAGTTATAGAGTGAATTGATGGAATATGATGAGATTGGTAGAATGATGATAATTTTGATAATGATGATAGTTCGTTACATTGGTTTACAAACCTAATTTGTTAAATGAAACTCAAGAAAAGCATCATGCTTATAGCCTATAAGTGAAGGTTCAAAATAAAACAATTAACTTGTAATAAATAGAATTGAATAAAACCAGAAGTAAGAATCCTCCTCTATATATACTTTTATTGTCTATTAAAAAGAAAACCCCTAAGATAGCATTCATTAATTTGACTAAGAAAAAAATCTACAAAATCTTTTGTTGAACATGTTTGTGACATATAATTATATTACTATCATGATATATATTTTTAAAATTTGATTAGTAATACCCCATAATAAATAATTAAAAAAATATCCTTTATAAATTTTTAAATACTTAAAAGTTAAAAGTTATGATATATATATATATATATATAATGTAATATTATTAGTAGAATATCACATCATAAGACACAAAATATAATAAATTCTTGTGAAATAGATGAAAAAGAAAGAATTTTTTTTTCTATACTTGATTTTTCTCTTATATGTTTGTAATGATAGTAATTTATAATTGAGTATTTTCTTCTTATAAATGGGGCAGGTGAAATTTGTATTTTCTAGATTCTGTAATCACCACCACATATTTTTCATCAGCCCCTTCATCAAAGAGGGCAATTAGAAAAAAAAATGTTTCATGATATTAAACATGATATAAATATAATACCTTGAAAAGTGTGTTGAATGTTTTATCTCATTCAACATGCACTCAAACATTACAACCATCACAACACCTAATAAGAAGTTACAATTAAGATTAAGACTTGATCACCAACATAAAAAAATAACAGAAAATTAAGACTTGATGTATATATTATTTAATATTTACAAATAACCCATCTTACTCCCTAATTAGAGTGGTATCACCTAACTATGCAACCTCAAGAAATCAGCAATTGTCATGTAACCTACATAATGTAACACCACAAATCAGCATTACATATGTAAATAAAACAACTTCTCATGTTATAAATGTTGGCTTTTGATAATCTAGCCAATCTTGTTCTTTAATAATACACCTTTTAGTTGTATTATTAAAGAAAAAAAAATCTAAAATATATATTTGTTTCTCGATCATATTCCATGTCCTCTACAATTTTGTTTTATTCTTTATATTTTATTCCTTTAAAATATCTATAAAAATCACATATGAAGAAAAAAAATGATATTGAAACAAATATTAACATTAAGATAAACTTTATACAAGCAGATAATATAAATATAAATATAAATATAAATATAAATATAAATATAATCTTTTGCTATTTTTATAAATTAGAAATTAGTATAATACCTTTGGTATTTCTTTAATTTGATTTTGAGATCAATATTACCACTCTTACAACACATATATCTTTATCCTCTTCATCATCTGGAATAATATTGTTGGACATTTTTTTTCAAACGCTAAATATTGAAAGATATATGAAAGTACTATCTTTATTGTTTAAAAAAAAATTGATAGATGAAAACTTTATGAATCAAGTATATATATATATATATATATATATATATATATAAAGTTTCTTAAGATTTGAATTGATAAAGAGAAGGGATAACATGAATTAAACACTATTATTAGTTATTATTTTTAATATTTAAATACATTTAAAAAATAATTAATGAATATATTTAATAAATATATACATATATGAATATAAAAAGAAAAATAATTAATGTAATTATTTAATTAAATAAATACATTAGTACTATTTAGAAAATAATATTAAAAAAATAACACTAGGGAAGCGTGGGTGGGTGGATGGGGTGGGCCACGAACTAACCCTCAAACTAGTAATGAAAAACATAAGACACTTTAGGTATTTCAATGCCCTTGCATAATCCGCATTCCGTGTGAGCCAAATGATAAAGTAGGAAAGAGTTTATAATCTAAAAAATATAAAAAATCACAAATATAAAAAAAAATATATTTAATCTATTTATTTAATTTATAATTAAATAAATACATTAATACTATTTAGAAAATAATATTAAAAAAATAGCACTAGGGTTGGGGTGGTTCACGCAACTAACCCTCAAACAAACCAGTCATGAAAAACATAAGACAGGTTAGGTATTTCAATGCACAATCTACTTTCCCATACTCCAGTCATGAAAAACATAAGACAGATTAGGTATTTCAATGCACAATCTACTTTCCTATACTCCAATCATGAAAAACATAAGATAGGTTATGTGAGCCAAATAATAGAGTAGGATAGACTTTCCTATATAATCACAAATATAACTAATCTATTTATTTTATTAATTATTAAATATACCTCTTTATGAGGAAGAAATTGAGGAATATGTTCGAAAAAAAAAACAATTTAAAAATAAGAGAAAGAAAAGCATAAGATTAAAATATATATTTGTTAGAGATATTTTATTAAAATTGAGATGGTTAAAGATGGAAAAGTAAGAGTAAAATATAATGGTTATAAAAAAAAATGTAATTGAAGGAATAAAATATGATACTTCTTATTTATATCATCCTATTGTAAAAAAATATTACAAATAAAATAAAATTGAGATATGTATAAAATATTTGTAAAGATTTAAGAGTGTGACATTGAGAGAGAATGTATATCAAGAAAAAAAATCAACTTTAAAAAATTATTTGTTTTCATTCCTAATAAGATTATTATTATTATTATTATTATTTTTTAGTATAATAACACTTTTTTTAGTATAATAGTAAATAATATTTTTCTTTAAAATTATTAAATATAAAATACCTACTTCTATTA
Source organism: Macrotyloma uniflorum (assembly GCA_016859785.1). Classification (NCBI taxonomy): domain Eukaryota; kingdom Viridiplantae; phylum Streptophyta; class Magnoliopsida; order Fabales; family Fabaceae; genus Macrotyloma; species Macrotyloma uniflorum. Next base: position 486,906 of record BDMB01000108.1, read on the forward strand.
TTAGATATATTTTAGAATAATTTATTGATTTTTTATAAGATATTTTTTTTTAATTATTTTTATTAAAAATAAATTAATAAAATTATTTAACTATTTGATAATTAAATTCCTATATGTATTTATTTTTATTTTAAAAAAATAATAAATTTATGCATTTAAGATATTAAAATAGTTTTTATAAAATTTTTTGTATTAGATTAATATTTATAAAATTTAAATATATTATTTTAGTCTAAATTTTTAATAAATTTCGATGAACATTTACTTACTTACTTACAAAATGATTTGATGTACAAATATTTATTTTTATATTTTTAAAAAATATGTTTTTAATTCTTATAAAATAGATAATATATTAAAATAAACAAATTTTTTTGGTTAATTTAATGTAATTTTTTAATGAATATTAATGATAATTTATGTAATAGACAACATTCTAATCAATAGTAAAACACAGCTAAGGCATATTAAAAATAAATTAATAAATTTATTTAATGATAATTAATTATGTATATCACACTATATTTATTTATTTATATATATATATATATATATTTATATTTATTAATGTATGTATTGAATTATATTTTTTTTCTTTAAGATTTTTTAAGAAATAAAAAAATATAATATATATATTTTTAATTTTATTATA
>BDMB01000108.1:493788-530514 GCA_016859785.1 Macrotyloma uniflorum
GGTGGGTGGGGTGGGTGGGGTGGGTGGGGTGGGTTAGAGAACTAACCCTCAAACCGCACTCTCTTTAAGCCAAATAATAGAGTAGGACAGACTTTCCTATATAATTACAAATATATAAAAAAAAATACTTCTAATCTATTTATTATAAAATATACCTCTTTGTGATGAAGAAATTGAGGAAGATGATGTTAAAAAAAAAATTAAAATAAGAAAAAGAAAAGCATAAGGTTAAAATATATATTTGTTAGTGATATTTTACTAAAATTGAGATGGTTAAGGATGGAAAAGTAAGAGTAAAGTGTAATGATTATAAAAAAAATGTAATTGGAAGAATAAAATATGACACTTCTTATTTATATCATCCTGTTGTGAAAAATATTACAAATAAAATTGAAGATATGAGTAAAATATTTAAAGATATTTAGGAGTGTGACATTGAGAGAATGTATATAAAAAAAATCACCTTTGACTTAATCTTCTAGTTCCCTTTGAATTTTAATTCTGCATAACAGCTTAGGATTCCACATTGTTCCAATTCAAATCCAAATCACTCTACATTTTTTCCATATAAACCATTCTACATTCACTTAAATCCGAATTTACCTAGTCTTTTAAATCCGAGTTTTTTTTCCAACTTTCTTTTCATTCATTCAACCATTTAATATTACTTTAATACTGTATTTTACATTGTTTCAATTCTACATTTCATAATTGCAATCATTTACATTGTTATGGTAATTAACTTACATTCCATTGTTGTTCTTCTTTGCATATTAATCCATTTTACATTTCAATATTCATAAACCCCCCTAATTATGCATTGTTCAAATATACATATACTGCATCACCTTACATTCAAGATAAAACTAAAAATATTGCATTTTGCATTCATCCTTTCATTCCAAATTTTAAATTAGGATTCATCCTCATTCATATAAAATTTACACAACTTCAAATACACCAATCCATTCTGCATCATCCATTATATTTTTCACATCATCCCATAATAATTCAAAAAATCACTACATCATTATACACATATTAGCATCTTAGCCATTTTTTATTCAATTACTGCATTTGCATATGTTACATAAATAAAAATATACATATTACACTGAATTCAAAACCTACTTTTTTACTGTTTCTTGGATTGACACCTTGAGGTTACCTCTTTACTATATTAGGATTGACACCTTGAGGTTACCTCTTTACTATATTAGGGGGAACGTAGAGATTATTCGAAAAGTCACACGCGACTATAGCTTCATCAAATTGGCGCCATTGTCGGGGAGCACAATACTTCAAGTCAATGTATTCATTTCATACATACAGTTGCATTGTATTTGCATTGCATAAGTTCTTTTTGTTGTGCTAACATTCCTTGAAACTTACAATTGAACAATTCTTGAGTTTCAACCCAATATATGAACCTATGTTGTATTATTATTAGAAAAAATATTAATATTTTTACATTTTATTCTTCAATAGATCTCAATCCCTATATAGATATGAATCTTGTATACATCTTGTTTAATATATATTTGAATTATTCATCATATCAAATTTGTAGTCAAACTTTAATTCTTCATGAATATCATCGAAGTAGTTTAATTAGTGTTGTTGGAAGCTTGAATCATTATTTTCATTAATAGTTTTTAAGAAAGATTCTTTGATAACAATTAATATTTAAATAATGTTAATATTGGTTGTAATGTGGTTAAAACTGTGCTGTTAATTGGGTGAGCCATAATCTAATTAAGTTTAGGAGAGAAGGGTATTTAAATTTTAAAATTTCTAAACCTTCTCATTTTTTGCTTCAATTTCATAAACAAATCTTCCCTCACTCTCTTTTTTACTCTCAAATTCTCTCAAACTCTCCTCAAAGAGTTCTTCCTAAATCTCACCTAATTGTTGGACACAATTGGAGTTAAAAGTGGTGGAAAGGAGAACTTCAACCCCTGCATTAGTTGGATTAGTTCAATTAGGTCATTAATCTAGCTTACAATCTTTGGATAAACCTTGTGGATTCTCAAGAAGCTTGCTGAAAATCAAGGTAAGGGGAGTTAATTGAGTTTTGTGTACTTTCTAAATTTGGGGAAATTGAATTATTAGTTGATTTTGTATGAATTAATGGTGTAATTGTGTTGTTATTGATTAAGCTGTTGGGTTATGTGCGCATGTTCCATGGAGTGACTTCGTTGCTTTGTTTTACATGCTTTTGATTTTACATGCTTTCATTTACATGCTTTAAAACTTGACTTGTTTGTGAAACTTTGTTGGGGAATAGGGAGGTTTCTTTCGGACTTGAGAATTAGTGTGCACTACTCTAATGTCTTTAGAGGGATAGGTTAATTGGGGCCTAGCCATGGGGTACACTAATCTTAAGTTGTAGCACTCCCAAACCGACCTAGAATCACTCACTTGTCATGTTAGATTAGCTACTGTTTTCCATAGTTAGTGTACTGTTTAGGTTGATTATATTAGGATTTAAATGCCTTGCTACTTTTACCATTTCATGCATTAGTTTAGTGTAGACTTAGGTTCATTTCCACACATTTCCTAGCACTTTATTCACCACAAACCCCCCTGAAAAATTAGAAAAACAAAAAAAAACATTGGTGCATTCATTTATTCATTCATATATGCCATGTGCCACTGATTTGAAACTGGTCCAGAGTTAGCTAAAAACTTAGCCAGTTTTGGCCAAAACGCACCAAATCACCCTCCATTTAGCCATCTCCCACTTAGAAACCTCAAAACCCAAAAATAATTGAATTTCCCTCGGCCAACCACCCATTTTATGCATGCGATTTCATTCTTGACCGAGCAAAAGTCACTGGTTTGAGCTCTGACCGAGAGCACCCCATTTTTGGCTAGTTTTGGCTCGGTAAGGCACAGTTTTTGAAATTTGACTTAGCCATTGTAACTTTTGCTCGACCAAGAATTCTACAACATCCATCTTTTATCCTTTAGACCAATTTTGTCCACCCAGAATTTTAAAAACCAAAACAGTTTCACTTTTGACCGAGAGTGGTGTATTTGGTGCACCAAAACTTAGCCAGATTTTTTACTCTCGACCAATTTCATTTTCTGTACATATTTTGCTAGCCACGCCTTTGTAAAATATCCATATTTTTTTGTTTACTAACGTTCTGTGCAGCTACTTCACCGTTTTGACCACTTTCATTTTTGGACCAAAGTTAGTGCACCATACTTAGCCATTTTTGTGTGATTCTCGGCCAACTTGCATTTCCATCCATATTTTCTGCACCAATATTTTTACCACTGCATTCATATACCATATAAATCATATTGGACCATTGTTGGTGCACACATTCATCCATTTACTTGTAGTTGACCGAGAGCACCATTTTAGCCTTGTTTCACTATTCACTTGTGGTCACTTTGGTAGGTTCTCTACTGTTTTTGTATTCTGCATTCTGTATCCATTCCATTGCATTGCATTTAGTATTCTAACCCCATTTTAGGTTCATTCTTAGTTTTATTTTGATTTTAGGTTTCATTTCATACATTTTTCTCATTTGAATCACCCATTTCTCATCACCTATTCTCACTACTTCCCAGGATTGATACTCAAGTTCCCTGTACTACATCTGTATTATTGAGGGAATATTTTTGGAGTGAGTCTGACGAACTCGCTTACCACTAATTCCAGGAGCGGAACCGGTATCTATGTCACCGTATCGTATGGCGTTGGTCGAGTTGGTAGAGTTAAAAAAGCATATTGAAGATCTCCTAGATAAGAAGTTCATCCGGCCTAGTGTGTCACCTTGGGGCGCTCCAATGCTGCTTGTGAAAAAGAAGGATGGAGGATCAAGACTTTGTATCGACTACCGGCAGTTGAATAAACTGACGGTAAAGAATAAGTATCCTCTACCTCGAATTGATGACTTGTTGGATCAGCTGCATGGAGCAGTGGTGTTTTCGAAGATTGATCTCCGATCAGGCTACCATCAGATATTAGTGAAGGCTGAAGATGTGCAAAAGACAGCCTTTCGTTCTAGGTACGGGCACTATGAGTATGTGGTGATGCCATTTGGAGTGACGAATGCACCTGCTATATTCATGGATTACATGAATAGAATCTTTCGTCCATTCTTGGATAAATTTGTTGTTGTTTTCATCAATGACATTCTTATCTACTCCCATACTTTGGAGGAACATGAGAGTCATTTGAGATCTATGTTGAGCGTGGGAGAATCAACTGTATGCGAAGATGAGTAAATGTGAATTCTGGATGATTGAAGTCAAATTCTTGGGGCATGTTATTTCTGCTCAAGGCATCGCAGTAGACCCTGTGAAGGTGGATGCAATGTTATAGTGGGAGCGTCCGACTACTGTAACTGAGGTCAGGAGTTTTGTGGGTTTAGCAGGGTATTACTGCTGATTCATCGAGGGATTTTCTAGAATTATTTCTCCGTTGACTCAATTGACTCATAAAGACCGACCCTTCGCGTGGACAGAAGAGTGCGAACAAGCTTTTCAGGAAATGAAACAGAAGTTGACTAGTTCGCCAGTGTTGACGATACCAAATGTGGGTAAACCTTTCGAGGTATTCTGTGATGCGTCTTATCAAGGACTAGGGTGTGTCCTCATGCAGGAGAAAAGAGTAGTGGCATATGCATCACGACAATTGAAGATTCACGAGAAAAATTACCCAACGCATGACCTAGAGTTGGCAGTTGTAGTATTTGCTCTCAAGATGTGGAGACACTACCTTTACGAAGCGAGGTTTCATGTATTCAACTATCATAAGAGCTTGAAGTATCTATTTGACCAAAAAGAGTTGAATATGAGACAGAGGCGATGTATGTAATTCTTAAAGGATTACGATTTCCAATTGATGTACCATCTTGGGAAGGCTAATGTGGTACGAATGCATTGAGTAGGAAGACGATAACAACTTCGCTTATGATGATTAAGGAGTTGGAATTGATTGAGAAGTTTAGAGATATGAGACTTAGCATGAAAATATCTCCTGGCATGATTAGTTGTAGTGGATTGGTAATAACTAGTGATTTTCTCACAACAATGAAGAAAGAGCAATCAACAGACCCCACATTAAAGGAGATTATTGGGGCTTTGGGGATCGATAAAGCAACAAAATTTAAAATGGATTCTAGTGGAGTATTGAGATTCAAGAATAGAGTATGCAGCATCCCAGCTGATGAAGAATTGCAGAGAATGATTTTGGAGGAAGGTCATAGGAGTAAATTCAGTATTCATCCTAGAGTGAATAAGATGTATCAGGATCTAAAAGAATCTTTTTGGTGGCCTAACATGCGAAAAGATATCGCACAATACGTTGCTATGTGTTTAACTTGTCAGAAGGTGAAGATTGAACACCAGAGACCGGGAGGTTTGTTACAGCCATTAGAAATTCCTGAGTTGAAATAGGATAGTATTGCTATTTATTTCTTTACCCATTTACCAAGGACAATGAGAGATCATGACTCTATGTGGGTTATAGTTGATAGGTTATCGAAGAGTGCATATTTCCTACCTGTCAACTTAAGAATCTCAATGGCAAAACTTGCGCAACTGTACATTCAAGAGATTGTAAGATTACATGGAGTACCTTCCAACATCTATCAGATAGGGACCCCAGATTTACATCTCGTTTTTGGCAGACACTACAAGAAGCACTAGGGACCACATTGAAAATAAGTTCAGCATATCATCCTCAAACGGATGGACAGTTGGAGAGGACAATCCAAACGATGGAAGATATTTTACGAGCTTGTGTTCTCGATAATTTGGGTAGTTGGGACGAAATTTTACCTTTAGTGGAGTTCACATATAATAATAGTTACCACTCTAGTATTGGCATGGCACCGTTTGAAGCACTATATGGGCGAAGATGCAGGACTCCATTATGTTGGTATAAGGACGGAGAGAGAGTTTGGATTGGACTGAAATTAATTCAGCAAACTACAGAAAAAGTTAAAATGATTCAGGAGAGGATGAGGGTTTCTCAGAGCCGGTAAAAGTCATATACACATCAGAGGAGACGACCTTTAGAGTTTGAGGAGGCAGATCACGTGTTTGTCAAAGTATCACTAACAACTAGTATAGGGAGAGCTATCAAATCTAGGAAGTTAACCCCTAAATTTATTGGTCCTTACCAGATTCTTCGACGTATTGGTCCTGTTGCCTATGAACTTGCATTACCTCCTCATTTAGCGCGGTTGCACAATGTATTTCATATATCTCAATTGCAAAAATATATACCAAATCCCAAACATATTTTAGAATCTGATGATATTCAAATTAGAGAGGATCTAGCTTTCGAAGTGGTGCCAGTTCGAATAATGGAATTATGTCAGAAGCAACTCAGGGGAAGATCCATAAATATGGTAAAGGTGTTGTGGAATACGCGGACCAGTGATTTTACATGGGAACTCGAGGACGACATGAAAACTTCTTATCCTACCTTGTTCAGCGGTGAGTGCCATTTTTTAGGACGAAAATTTTGTTGTAAGGGAGATTGTAATGTGGTTAAAATTGGGTTGTTAATTGGGTGGGCCTTAATCTAATTAAGTTTAGGAGGGAAGGGTATTTAATGTTTAAAATTTCTAAACCTTCTCATTTTTTGCCTCAATTTCAGAAACCAATCTTCCCTCCCTCTCTCTTTTACTCTCAAATTCTCCCAAGCTCTCCTCAAAGAGTTCTTCCTAAATCTCACCTAATTGCTTAGCATAATTGGAGTTAAAAGTGGTGGAAAAGAGAACTTCAACCCCTGCATTAGTTGGATTACTTCAATTAGGTCATTAATCTAACTTACAATCTTTGGATGAACCTTGTGGATTATCAAGAAGCTTGCTGGAAATCCAAGTAAGGGGAGTTAATTGAGTTTTGGGTACTTTCTAAATTTGGGGAAATTGAATTATTAGTTCATTTTGTATGAATTAATAGTGTAATTGTGTTGTTATTGATTAAGTTGTTGAGTTATTCGGTATTGGTGTTTGATTAAATAAGATGATGCGTTATTAGATTGAATGTGATTGAATTAGGATTGGGAATTAAGCTTAATGATAATTTTGTTACTCTAGACGTCGAATGTTTCGCTTGAGGGAAGGATTTTTCGCTCAAGCGAGTGGCCTTGAGACTACTCTCGGGTTGATTTTCACTTGAGCGAGAAAAGTCTCGCTTGAGCGAGAATTTTGGTATATTTTTATTTTGAATTTGGAAAAGTGTTCTGCATGAAAGTTGTAGATATAGATTTTAGCTAATGAATGACTTTTATTTCATACAAAACAGATGTGTGTAGCTCAAGTTATGATTTTTTTTAGTAATTAAAGGTCAAGTTGTCTGGGATTATATTTGTTTTTAACTTATGGACCCCTTTTGATACATTTTTATTTTGAATTTGGAAAAGTGTCCTTCATGAAAGTTGTAGATATATATATGTTAGCTAATGAATGGATTATATTTCATACAAAACGGATGTGTGTAGCTCAAGTTATGATTTTTTGAGTGAATAAAGGTCATGCTGTCAAATTCTGAAGTTGCTCGCTGGAACATTTTCGCTTGAGCGAAAGTACCTTCGCTTGAGCGAAAATGCTCCAGTTTTGAGCATGCTCTCGGGAAGATTTTCGCAAGAACTGTTCCGCTTGAGCGAGAATCCCCTGACTTCAAAATGATTTTCTTTATATAAAATCGATAAGATATGATGTTATAGGATGAATTAAGAGTATGTAATGATTTTTAGAATGATTTTGTTATATTTCCAGATTTTAGAAATTGCATGGTGTTATAATACCAATACTAAAGACTTGCTTTTATGATTGAATGTAAATTTGTGAATTGAGTTGAATATGATTGAGTAAGAAGATAAATGTGATGTTTGTGTAAACTAGAGTAAATTTGATTACTGGATTGTGAAAATATTGAAAGTTATGTGGGATTTGAGCATATGGTATCATGTTGCAATGATAGATTAAAAGGAGAGTTATAGAGTGAATTGATGGAATATGATGAGATTGGTAGAATGATGATAATTTTGATAATTTTGATAATGTTTGACTTGATTGTGAAATGAGTTGATATTTAATTTTTGTGAGTTTTGTGTTTGAATGGGTGAAGTCAAATAGTCATCACGGGACGTTATTTGGCATAGTTTAGTGTATATGGAATTATCGAGATCTACCGTTGTAAGAAGGTATTCAGACTTTCAATGACCTTCCTATAGACCGGGTTGTCATGTGGTGTGAGGTTGATGGAAGTTCTATTACACTATTCCGTGGTGGTGTGACTACCGGATAGGTGTTTGAGAACTGCCCTGTATGTGGTGTCATTTAAGGGGATAAACAGGTGTACTGAGTTGAAATAGACTCTAATAGGACAACGTTTATTGCTCAGCTACCGCTAATCATGACAGGTGTTAGCCTCTGAGATCAAGGATTCCATATGTCTTATCCGGATGAGTCTGTCTAGTTTTTTTTAGGTGCTTGAGGATACGAAATCGTATACAATGTATGTGAGTGAAATATATGATGTGAAATATAAAGATTGATGTTGAATTAAATATTTGAATACTATTAATTGTGTTGTTGTGGATATTGTGGAAATAAGTTTTATCTATATTAGCTCACCCTTGCTTTTCTTTGTCTTGTGATTTTATTGGACTGCTATGATTGTGTTTTGACACGTAAGCAGATATTGTTACAGGAAATTCTTCCGAAGGATGTGATTGTGAAAATGTTGATAACTACCTGATGTAATTTTCCTTGTATTGAGTTGTAACTAGATTAAATAAAAGTTTGCTATATGCATGTACACAAGTTGTAGTGTGCAAAGTGTTAGTTTCTGATATCTTTCTATAATCCATATATAGTTGAACTCGTTCTGATTGAGAATAGTATAATTAGATTTTTTTTTCTTTTTTTTTTCTAGTTCGTTACATTGGTTTACAAACCTAATTTGTTAAATGAAAATCAAGAAAAACATCATGCTTATAGCCTATAAGTGAAGGTTCAAAATAAAACAATTAACTTGTAATAAATAGAATTGAATAAAACTAGAAGTAAGAATCCTCCTTTATATACACTTTTATTGTCTATTAAAAAGAAAACCCCCACGATAGCATTCATTAATTTGACTAAGAAAAAAATCTACAAAATCTTTTATTGAACATGTTTGTGACATATAATTATATTACTCTCATGATATATATTTTTAAAATTTGATTGGTAATACCCCATAATTTAAATTATTAAAAAAAATATCCTTTGTAAATTTTTAAATACTTAAAAGTTATGATATATATATATATAATGTAATATTATTATATAGTAGAATATTTATTAGATATTATGTAAATTCTCCGTAAATAAAATTTTTAGTTTAGAACTTTGATATAAATATATTATATTTCTATTATAAATACAAAAATTTCAATATATTATATAATTTGGTAATTAAATAAATGTAATCTAATCGAGATTACAGCAAAGTATCTCAAATTTACATAATAATTATCTTTAAATTTAACAAGTATTTACATTACTAAAAGCTTTATCGAGATACTTTCTTCATATCCTCTTATTCTTAACTTAAAATTCAGAATTTTGCATTGATGATATTGCTCATTCTTAACATCAATGTCCAAAATTTTGCATTGATAATGTTGTGTTACATCTTCCAATAGTATAGTTTGATAATCATTGATATTGTGTATTTTCTATTGATCTATATAGAAAAATATCACATCATAAGACACAAAATATAATAAATTCTTGTAAAATAGATGAAAAAGAAAGAAAAAAATTATTCCATACTTGATTTTTCTCTTTTATGTTTGTAATGATAGTAATTTATAATTGAGTATTTTCTTCTTACAAATGGGGTAGGTGAAATTTGTATTTTCTAGATTCTGTAATCACCACCACATATTTTTCATCAGCCCCTTCACCAAAGAGGGCAATTAGAAAAAAAAAATGTTTCATCATATTAAACATGATATAAATACAATACCTTGAAAAGTGTGTTGAATGTTTTATCTCATTCAACATGCACTCAAACATTACAACCATCACAACACCTAATAAGAAGTTACAATTAAGATTAAGACTTGATCACCAACATGAAAAAATAACAGAAAATTAAGACTTGATGTATATATTATTTAACATTTACAAATAACTCATCTTACTCCCTAATTAGAGTGGTATCACCTAGCTATGCAACCTCGAGAAATCAACAATTGTCATGTAACCTGCACAATGTAGCACCACAATGTAACACCACAAATGTAATACCACAAATCAGCATTACATATGTAAATAAAACAACTTCTCATGTTATAAATGTTGGCTTTTGATAATCTAGCCAACCTTGTTCTTTAATAATACACCTTTTAGTTGTATTATTAAAGAAAAAAAAAATCTAAAATATATTTTTGTTTCTCGATCATATTCCATGTCCTCTAAAATCTTGTTTTATTCTTTATATTTTGTTCCTTTAAAATATCTATAACAATCACACATGAAGAAAAAAATGATATTGAAGCAAATATTAACATTAAGATAAACTTTATAAAGCCAAATAATATAAATATAAATATAAATATATATATATATAAATATAATCTTTTTCTATTTTTATAAACTAGAAATTAGTATAATACCTTTGGTATTTCTTTGATTTGATTTTGAGATCAACATTACCACTCTTACAACACATATATCTTCATCCTCTTCATCATCTAGACTAATATTGTTTGACATTTTTTTTCAAACTCTAAATATTGAAAGATATATGAAAGTACTATCTTTATTATTTGTAAAAAAATTGATAGATGAAAATTTTATGAATCTAAGTCTCTCTATATATATATATACAAAAGTTTCTTAAGATTTGAATTGATAAAGAGAAGGGATAACATGAATTAAACACTATTATTAGTTATTCTTTTTAATATTTAAATACATTTAAAAATATAATTAATGAATATATACATATATTAATATAAAAAGAAAAATAATTAATGTAATTATTTAATTAAATAAAAATATTAATACTATTTAGAAAATAATATTAAAAAAATAACACTAGGAGAACTAACCCTCAAACTAATAATGAAAAACATAAGATAGGTTAAGTCTTTTAATGCCCAATCTACTTTCCCATATTCTATACTTTGCATAACTCGCACTCAATGTGAGCCAAATGATAAAGTAGGAAAGACTTTATAATCTAAAAAATATAAAAAATCACAAATGTAAAATAAAATATTTCTAATCTATTTGTTTAAAATGTAAAAAAAATATTTATAAATATTATTATTATTATTATTATTATTATTATTACATTTTTTTAGTATAATAATAAATAATATATTTCTTTAAAATTATTAAATATAATATACGTACATCTATTATTAATATATTTTAGAATAATTTGTTGATTTTTTATAAGATATTTTATAATTTTTTATAATTATAATTTTTTTTAATTATTTTTATTAAAAATAAATTAATAAAATTATTTAACTATTTGATAATTAAATTCCTATATGTATTTATTTAAAAAAGTAATAAATTTATGTATTTAAGATATTAAAATAGCTTTTATAAAAAAAAATTATTATTAATTTTTATAAAATTTAAATATATTATTTTAGTCCAAATTTTTAATAAATTTGGATGAACATTTATTTACAAAATGATTTGATGTACAAAAATTTATTTTTATATTTTTAAAAAATATATTTTTAATTCTTATAAAATAGATAATATATTAAAATAAACAATTTTTTTTAATTTAATGTCATTTTTTAATGAATATTAGTAATAATTTATCTAATAAAAAACATTCTAATCAATATTAAAAAGGACAATTAAGGCATATTAAAAATAAATTAATAAATTTATTTAATAATAATTAAATACATATATTACACTATTATATATATATTAATTAATATATGTATTGAATTATATTTTTTTTCTTTAAGATTTTTTAAGAAATAAAAAAATATAATATATTTTTAATTTTATTATAATATTTATAAAAAAAATTATATCATGATAAATACATATATGTAAAGTAATTAAAATTTAAATGATGAATAAAAATATAAATGATAAAAGAATAATTAGTATTATTTTAAATTTTGATAAAGAAAACAAAAATGTTTTAAAAATATGATAATTAAAAATAAATAATATAGATAACATGTAACAAACCAACTTGTAACAAAACCAATAAGAATACTTACAAAAAGATATTATTAATCAATCACAAAGATAATATAAATGTATAAGTAATATTTATATTATTTGACTACTATGACAACTTTCATATGCTCAATTACAATAGACAAATCTTAGTATTTCATATATTGCCATCTACTAACTTAGTTTACTTATATTATTATTTATTTCTGTGTGAAGACACAATCATGCCACAAAAATAATACAATAAAGATAAACTAATGTAAACAAAATCAATCATAATAATTTATACAATCCATATTCTCATTATTTAATCATTTGTTCAAACAATTTCAAAGTACTCAAATAATCATAATTAAGCACACAACCACACACATTCATTCCATCACATGCATATTAAATAAACTCTTCTAGAAAATTATATTAAATTCTTAACTTCTAGGACTAACACCTGTTCATGCATACTAGGTACTGAGCTATAGACACACCTCTTTCTAAGTTTTTTTACCTTAAGACCACTAGTCTATCTCCATTTTGACAACCGCATGTTAGGGTGATTCCTACAAATAAATAAAAGAACTGATGGTTCATCCTTCCTAATAATAAGTGCATTTGAAACCTCCACCAACTTGAAACCTCCACCAACTTCTCACTACATGATACTCCTATCTAGGTGACTAGAATATCATTGAAGTCTAGATACCCCATTCTTGATATCTCTATAATTCTATATGTACACTAAACATATACTAAATAGTACTTTGTAATAACCACCTGACTCACACACAAACAATACATAAATATTCATCATACATCACAAACCATAAAAACTAATCTCACCAGTACACAACCCGGCACATAATCTATCTCATTGGCTCCATTACCATCTCAATCTCATTGGCACCACTATCATCTCAATCTTATTGGCTCCACTATCATCTCAATCTCATTGGCACTACTTCCATTTGTAACCAACCACATTTCGTAAATAATTTCCACCATTTATCGTGAAGTCAATCTCACATTTTTCTTCACAACCTTTCACAAGCACGTAGTGTCTATAATTCATCATACAATAATTTTAATATCATGTTCTATAAACTTCACAATTATATAAAATTCACATGTCATTAAGTCTCAACTCATTTTTCACCATATTTCACATATTTATACTCTTTTAATTCAACTTAGAACATAAATAATTATTTAGAAATAGTGTATTTTTGCTCAAACGAGATGGCATCGCTTAAGAGAAAATACTCTTGAGAGTAGTATTTCTAGTCTAACATTTTTACTCAACTAGAAAAAATTTTGCTTAAGCGAAGAGCTTTGCTTGAACGATGAGTGAAAATCACAAGATTTTTGTCGAGACCACACCTAGGGACTATCGCTCAAGCGTAAGTTAGTCGATAATGCGATGTTCCACTATGTAATGGAGCATAATCAACCAAAAATCAAGTTTCACCTATCACATTTCATCTCACATATAATTCATGACACAATATACACAATCAATGCAGAAGATCCAATTTCTTCATCATATAACTCAAGAAAAGTAATGATCTCACACCAACCACACTTCCATATATACAAGAACATTTTTATCAAACACTAAGAATGCAAGAAAAGTTTAATTAGCTTCCCTTACCTCTAATCCAAGTTTTTTTCTCAATTCAAGATGCTTTATCTTGTTCTTTCCCTCTTCCCAAGTGATGTAACTTGAATTTTACTTGCAAATAAATGGTAAAACAAGTTTACACATGTTTATAATGTCTTAAAATAACGTAATTAGTCAAAAGCATTTCTTTAAGAAATTTAAGGAAAATTTTATAAACTGTATAAAATATTGTATTTATATAGTATATTTTATTGTTGTACATCTTAACATAGGTTCATTATTTTATTTTTATCTTTATCCACAAGTGTCTAAATTGGATTATTCTTGTTGCATTATAATCTTAACTCATCAAGATTTCATATGGAAGTGGAATCACACAATTTAGATCAAAAATGAATTTTTGGCACGTGTTTAAAGTGAACTCAAAGTAGCTGCAACATAGAATTGTTACCAAGTAGCATCAAGAGGGGGGGGTGAATTGATGGAATAAAAAATAAAACTTTAGCGTTTATTTAATTCAAATTTTAACCCTCTTGAAATAATTAGTCTAGCAGATATTTTATAAAACGCAATGGAAAAATTAAAAGATAAGGGAAAGAGAAAGATAACACCAGAGATTTATACTGGTCCGGGTTAAACCTTTAACCCTACGTCCAGTTCCCAATCACCTCAACCTGAGATGATCCCACCCTCTTATATCTTTAATTTATCAGAATTTTTACAACCACTAATCACAAGTGAAACATGCAAAAATACAAAATTAAAGATGGACCTCATAGTCTCTTGAAACCCCACAAGAGATTACCAACCATTCCTTGAGTCACACAAGGAATGAAACACCTTCCTTGAATCACACAAGGAATGAAAAAACACCTCCTCTGAACAGCCTCAGAGGATGATTATAATCAAAATAGATATCACCTGGACTGAAGCTGTCAAACTGTAGCACCTGCTCTGCTCAGAGTTTCCTCAAGGCTTTTCACAAAAAGATTAATGCACAGAAAAATATTCTCTCTTTCAAAACATAAAATTTCGTGGCTCAAAATATTCAGAGAAAGAGAATAAAGCTTTTCAGAGAAAATGTTGCAAAGAATGTATCAGTCAGGTGTATTTCTGAAAAGCCCTGATATGCTTCTTAAATAGACAAATATTCCCAAATAAAATAAAATCTTTATTTTAATTCGAAATCACACGTTTTACTCTTTCAGAGCCTCACAACGTTCACAAAATAAATATCAAGATACTCCTTTAATTTTCGGAGGATTTTTCGCAACGTTTATTTTTCAAAAATCTCCGAACATAATCGATTATGTTATGGAAATAATCGATTATTGTCGCAAACTATTTATTTTTAAAATCACATAATCGATTATTGCCGCAAGCTATTTATTTTTAAAATCACATAATCGATTACATAATCGATTATTCCAGTGAGAAATATAGTTTTTTGAAAAACAGTTTTCTTGAGAAAACACTCTGAGCTGAGTGATGGTTACCTTTTGATATCATTCACTCCCAACTATAAACTAAGTCTTCTATGTCTTTGAGCTTGCTTCCAACTTGAATTTTCTTGATGTCCTGATTCTTGAATTTCTTGATCATTATTAAAACACTTGAATACTTGTATAGAGTTGTCCAATCTTCAAAGAGTGGTAACAATCTCCCCCTTTTTGATGATGATCAAGAAAAAAAATGTGTGTACCTGTGTGTTGAGACTAATCCAGAAACTTTCAACAGTATTAGTATTGATTAGCACTTATTTAAATATTAAAGCTCCCCCTACTTATGATATAATTCAACAGTCCAAAGAATAAGCAGAATAAGCAGATCAACACACAACACATCAGAAAATTCTCCCCCTTTTTATTAGATCATAATTAAAAAGGACAATAAAGAAAAAATACAAAACTCGGCCCAATATTCACAAAACAGAATTACTATCCAAAATTCCTAATTCTCTTCTTAGTTCAAGGAATCTATCTCTAGGTAATGGTTTAGTGAAAATATCGACTAATTGATTTTTAGTATCTATGTATTCAATTATGCAATCTCCTTTAACTATATGATCTCTTATTAAATGATGTCTAATTTCAATATGTTTTGTCCTAGAATGCATGATAGGGTTCCTAGTAAGGTTTATGGCACTAGTACTATCACACTTTAAAGGTATGTGATCTAGATATATATTAAAATCCTCTAATTGATGCTTTATCCACAAAATCTGTGCACAACAACTACCTGCTGCTATATACTCAGCTTCTGTGGTGGATAGAGCTACACATGCTTGCTTCTTAGAGTGCCAAGAAACTAAGGAACATCCTAATAAATGACATGTGCCACTAGTGCTTTTTCTATCTATCTTACATCCTCCATAATCTGAATCAGAATAACCTATTAGGCTAGGGGAGGATCCTAAGGGGTACCGAAGTCCAAAATTCCTAGTTCCATTTAAATATTTTAGAATTATTTTAATAGCAACTAGATGTGATTCTTTTGGCGATGATTGAAATCTAGCACACACAATACTATGCATTATATCTGGTCTACTAGCAGTAAGATAAAGCAGGGAACCAATCATACCTTTGTATTTGGTTTGGTCAACCATCTTACCTTTTTCATCATGATCCAGATAGCATGATGTAGCCATTGGAGTAGCTGCTTCCTTTGAGCTTTCAAGTTCAAACTTTTTTAGAATTTCTAGACAATACTTGGATTGGGAGATGAAGATTCCTTCCTTTAGTTGTTTGATTTGTAGTCCAAGAAAGAATGTTAGCTCCCCCATCATTGACATTTCAAATTTTCCCTGCATAAGCTTGACAAACTCTTGACAAAGATCATTATTAGTAGATCCAAAAATTATATCATCATCATATATTTGTACAATAATAATATGTTTATGAGATTCTTTAATGAATAGAGTAGGATCTATTTTACCTCTTCTATAATTTTGACTTAACAGAAAATTACTAAGTCTTTCATACCATGATCTTGGTGCTTGTTTAAGCCCATAGAGAGATTTCTTCAGCTTATAAACATGATTGGGATGTTGATAGTCTTCAAATCCAGGGGGTTGGCAAACATAGACTTCTTCTTTTATGTAACCATTTAGAAAGGCACTCTTCACATCCATTTGAAATAACTTGAATTTCATTATTGAAGCATATGCGAGCAGTATCCTTATTGCTTCAAGTCTTGCAATAGGGGCATACGTTTCATCATAATCTATGCCTTCTTCTTGACTATATCCTTTGGCTACAAGTCTTGCTTTATTTTTGGTTATATTTTCATTTTCATCAAGCTTGTTTCTAAACACCCATTTGACTCCAATAACTTGTAGGGAGTTTGTTCTTGGGCCAAGATCCCATACTTCATTCCTTTTAAATTAATTGAGCTCTTCTTGCATGGCATTTACCCAATATTCATCCTTTAATGCTTCATCAATGCTTTTTGGTTCAACTTGAGAGACAAAAGCTACATTCATACAAAAGTTGTTCAGTTTGCTTCTTGTGGTAACTCTTTGATCAATGCTTCCTACTATGTTGTCCATTGATAATCCTCTTGGCGTTCTCCATTCTCTTGGAAGATCATCAACTGTTTGATGTTCATTTATGGAAAGATCTTCTTGGCTTTGAGTGAGATCTTCTATGTTGTTTCCACTGGATGATTTTTGTATTGGGTCTTCTTCCTGAGATTTTTCCACTTTTGCTTTCTCTTCTTCTGTATCTATCAATTTCTTTCTTGACTCAAGAGGGTTTTCCTCAAGTTCCAATTGTTCATCAAATGTTACATGTATAGATTCTTCTACATGCAATGTTCTCCTATTAAAAATTCTATATGCTTTACTAGACAAAGAATAACCCAAGAAAATGCCTTCATCAGCTTTTGAATCAAATTTACCAAGATTATCCTTTCCATTATTTAAAACATAGCATTTACATCCAAAAACTTTCAAATGAGAAAGATTTGGTTTTCTTCCTTTAAATAATTCATAAGGAGTAAGTTTCAAAATAGGTCTTATTAAAATTCTATTTAAAACATAACATGCTGTAGACTCAGCATCAGCCCAAAAATATTTAGGAAGATTGTGTTCATTTAACATTGTTCTAGCAAGTTCTTCCAAAGATCTATTTTTTCTTTCTACTACCCCATTTTGTTGAGGTGTCCTAGGTGAAGAAAAATTATGAGAAATTTCTAATTCAATACAAAAGTTTTCAAAGGATTCATTTTGAAATTCCCCACCATGATCACTTCTTAAAAATTTGATTTTTAATTCTTTTTCATTTTGAATAGCCTTGGCAAATTTTCTAAAAGTTTCAAAAGCATTACTCTTGGATGATAAAAAGAATGTCCATGTATATCTAGAGTAGTCATCAACTATAACAAGAGCATAGTAATTACCACCAAAACTCCTAGTCCGTGAAGGACCAAATAAATCCATGTGTAGCATCTCTAAAGGTTTGGTAGTAGAAACAATGTTTTTACTTTTAAAAGAAACTTTAGTTTGTTTACCCTTTTGACATGCTACACAAATTTTATTTTTCTCAAAATTTAGTTTTGGTAAACCAATTACTAGCTCTTTAGCAATGAGTCTACTTAGATGATGCATATGTATGTGTGCAGTCCTTCTATGCCATAACCAAGGATTTTCTTCCTTTGCTACTAAGCAAGGGATGTTTCTAGATGCAACATTGACAAGATCAATAACATAAATATTATTCAATCTAGTACCTTTTAGAGCAACTTCATTTGAATCTTTTTGTAGTATTTGGCAGTGGCTTGATTCAAATACTATCTTCAATCCTTTGTCATACAATTGACTGATGCTCAATAGATTGTGCTTTAACCCTTCTACTAGGAGGACATCATGGATCACAAAACTTTCAGTGATACCTATGTCTCCAGAGCCAAGAATCTTCCCTTTGTTGTTATCACCATAGGTCACAAAACCTTGGTTCTTCATTTTGAGACTCTGAAATTTATTCTTGTCTCCTGTCATGTGTCTTGAGCATCCACTGTTTAGGTACCATAGCACCTTTCTTTCCTTGGAGGTAATCTGCAACACAAACATATAGATTTAGGTCCCCTTTATTATTTTGGGTCCTTAGGGGTTAGTATATACATTCTCAGTTATTCTAGCAATTTTAAAATATTAATCATAATGATTAATTCTTTACACGAACCCAAACAAATTTTCTTGAGGGAACACCTACATGTTTTATTAAGCATTTATTTACTGTATGGCCATGTTTCATGCAAAAACATTTTGTTCTTAAAATGTAGGTCTATAGATTTTATTTTGAAAATCGTTTACAAAATATTTTTGAAAACTTGTTTGTATAGATTCTTTTACAAAAATGGTCTTTTGTTTTTCTAGACTTTTTCTAGGGATAAAACCAAGTCCAGCTTTACTAGAACTTTCTTTTTGAGAATTTAAAATTGTATCAAGATGCACACTTGATTTAGAAAACTTTGAAATTACTTTTTCAAGACTAGCAATTTTGTTTTCTAGAATTTCACAATTTTCACAAATTTTTCCTTTTGATATTGTTTCTAATTTTTCTAAATTAGATTTCAACAATTCTTTTTCCTTTTCAGCATCTTGTAATTTATTTTCCAAAATTTGAAAGTTATTTTTCAAAGAAGAATGTTTTCTAGATAAAGCATCAAAGTTTTGAAAAAGTTCTTGAAACGCATCATGTAAATCATCGTAATCTTCGGAATTACTTACCCGTGATGATGTTTCGAAATCTTCATTTGTCATTAAGCAAAGATTTGCTTCCTCTTCTTCTTCGCTTTCAGTAGCACTACTTTCTGAAGTGGTTGATGCATTATCTTCCCAGGCTATATAGGCCTTCTTTTTCTTTCTAAACATCTTCTTACTCTTCTTCTTTTCTTTTTCATCTTTCTTTAAAAAAGGGCATTCGGATTTGATGTGGCCCACTCTATTGCATCCGAAACACTTGAAGTTTGAAGAAGGATTACTTTTCTCCTTC
The DNA here is from genome assembly GCA_016859785.1 of Macrotyloma uniflorum. Taxonomy (NCBI): domain Eukaryota; kingdom Viridiplantae; phylum Streptophyta; class Magnoliopsida; order Fabales; family Fabaceae; genus Macrotyloma; species Macrotyloma uniflorum. The sequence continues at coordinate 513,597 of BDMB01000108.1, forward strand.
TTTTGATTTTGATTTTTCTTGTTCTTTAGAAACCTGGAAAACCTTTTTACTAACAAAGAAAAATCATCATTAGTGTTCTCACCTTCGTTTTCATCATCAGATTCTTCTGCTTTAAACCTTCGTTTTCATTGTCAGATTCTTTTGCTTTGAATGCGAGAGTCTTCTTTTTATAGTTCTCCTCTCCATTCTTTAGTCTCTGAAGCTCAAGCTCATGTTCTTTGAGTTTTCCAAATAAGGTAGCCATATCCATCTTTGTAAGGTCTCTTGATTCTGTAATTGTTGTGACCTTTGGCTGCCAATTTCTGTCCAAGGACTTTAAGATTTTTGTGTTGAGCTCTTCCTTATCAAAGCTTCTTCCCAAGGCTTCCAAGTGATTTACTATATGTGTAAATCTTGTTTGAAAGTCTCTGATGCTTTTATTTGGTACCATGGTCAAAAGCTCATATTCTTGTGTCAAGGTGCTTTTCCTAACACGCTTGACTTCTTATGTGCCTTCATGTGTGACTTCCAGTGTGTCCCACATTTCTTTGGTAGTTTTTCACCTAGAAATCCTGTAAAATTCATTTAATGTTAGTGCGGAAACAATAGCATTTCTTGCCCTTACATCGTATTGAGCCCTTTTGTTTTCATCTGGTGTCCATTGTAGAAATTGCTTTGGTGTAGGTCCTTCAGGTAGCATTATTGTTGGTATGAACGGACCGTTTTGCACTGCATTCCAAACTCCATAATCAATGGTTTGAAGAAAGATCGCCATTCTTGCTTTCCAGAACGGATAGTTGTCTCCTTCAAAGAGTGGTGGTTGGTTGATTGATCCTCCTTCCCTGTATATTTGATTCTGCATAGACATCTCAAAAGATCTTTCAGAAATACCTTATCAGACCAAGCTATGATACCACTTGTTACCAAGTAGTATCAGGAGGGGGGCGGGGGTGAATTGATGCAATAAAAAAATAAAACTTTAGCGTTTATTTAATTCAAATTTTAACCCTCTTGAAATAATTAGTCTAGCAGATATTTTATTAAGCGCAACAGAAAAATTAAAAGATAAGGGAAAGAGAAAGATAACACAAGAGATTTATACTGGTTCGAGTTAAACCTTTAACCCTACGTCCAGTTCCCAATCACCTCAACCTGAGATGATCTCACATTCTTATATCTTTAATTTATCAGAATTTTTACAACCACTAATCACAAGTGAAACATGCAAAAATACAAAATTAAGGATAGACCTCACAGTCTCTTGAAACCCCACAAGAGATTACCAACCATTCCTTGAGTCACACAAGGAATGAAACACCTTTCTTGAATCACACAAGGAATGAAAAAACACCTCCTCTGAACAGTCTCAGAGGATGATTATAATCAAAATAGATATCACCTGGAGTGAAGCTGTCAAACTGTAGCACCTGCTCTGCTCAGAGTTTCCTCAAGGCTTTTCACAAAAAGATTAATGCACAGAAAAATATTCTCTCTTTCAAAACATAAAATTTCGTGGCTCAAAATATTCAGAGAAAGAGAATAAAGCTTTTCAGAGAAAATGTTGCAAAGAATGTATCAGTCAGGTGTATTTCTGAAAAGCCCTGATATGCTTCTTAAATAGACAAATATTCCCAAATAAAATAAAATCTTTATTTTAATTCAAAATCACACATTTTACTCTTTCAGAGCCTCACAACGTTCACAAAATAAATATCAAGATACTCCTTTAATTTTTGGAGGATTTTTCGTAATGTTAATTTTTCAAAAATCTCCGAAGATAATCAATTATATGTTATGGAAATAATTGATTATTGTCGCAAGCTATTTATTTTTAAAATCACATAATCGATTACATAATTGATTATTGCCGCAAGCTATTTATTTTAAAATCACATAATCGATTACATAATCGATTATTCCAGTGAGAAATATAGTTTTTCGAAAAACAGTTTTCTTGAGAAAACACTCTGAGCTGAGTGATGGTTACCTTTTGATATCATTCACTCCCAACTATAAACTAAGTCTTCTATGTCTTTGAGCTTGCTTCCAACTTGAATTTTCTTGATGTCCTGATTCTTGAATTTCTTGATCATTATTAAAACACTTGAATATTTGTATAGAGTTGTCCAATCTTCAAAGAGTGGTAACAAGAATTACGTGTACCTTAAGTTATGGATTGTATCACTTAGTTCAGGACCCATCCATTAAGATTAGGACTTTTGTAGTATAAGTAGGATGTTAATATATGTAATTATGTAGATTTGGCAAAGAATACAACTCATTTGCGCGCTTTAACTTCCAAACACATGACATTCATAGAAGTAGTTAATTCAGTTAGCTTTCTTGTAGTGTTCTCTACATGTCTTGGATTTCTTGATTCTTGTGTGCTTTTCTGTCTCTTCTAAAATTTCTTTTACTTTGTTTTGGTTTAATTCTCACTTTAATCTTTATTTTTTATCCGAAATCATCACCGAATTCATCATCGGTTTACAATGCTTGGACTCATTGTTTTTCTTAGGTTTATCTTACATTTTACTTCTTTATTAAGGGTGAAAGCAACACTGATGCATTTCACAATACACATTGAATATGAAAATTCTTGATTGATTAATCAGGTTTTTGAGTAGGAAAGATACTGATAGCAAGGTTGACTTAAATTTGAGATGTGGTTCAATGTTGATTCTCAGACTTGCGTTTTAAATTCTGCAATTTAAAGTTTCAATACTTTCAATTCGTGTTCTTGAATTTTGATTTTGTAATTAGTGTGTTTTTGGTGATTTCTTTGATTCAAAATTGCTGAAGGAGAGTTTCTTGGTATCACTTTGACATTGCTTTGTCACTCTTCAATCAAAACTTGATTAAACTTGGTTGTATTACACTTGGATGTCTTGCTATAGTGTATCTTGTACTATGCTGAGTTGATCAACCTACATTTTAAGGCACTATGATATTCATTTGATCCAGCATCTCCACTGTAGTTTTGATTCTTAGATTTTCATTTAGGTAGTTTAATTCAGCTTCAATACACTTTCAATTTTGCAAAGTTTTATCATTTTCCAGTTTCAGATTCTCTTAGTAGCTTAGGTGCTCTTATTTTGGTATGTTCTTCATTTGGTTTGTTTTTCCTGAATCTCATTTGCTGTATTAATCTTCTAGTTTCGTTTGAATTTTAATTCTGCATAATAAGTTAGGATTCCATTCGAATTACACTTTTGACTAAAATTTTAGCATTTCAATTTTATATTTTACTTTCTGCATTGTTCCAATTCAAATCCAAATCACTCTACATTTTTTTCATATAAATCATTCTGCATTCACTTAAAATTTGCATTTAACTAGCCTTTTAAATCCCAGTTTTCTTTCCAGCTTTCTTTTCATTCATTCGACCATTTAATATTGCTTTAATACTATATTTTATATTGTTTCAATTCTACATTTCATAATTGCAATCATTTACATTGTTATGGTAATTAAATTACATTCCATTGTTGTTCTTCTTTGCATATTAATCCATTTTACATTACAATATTCATAAAGGCCCCCCTAAATTCTTCAGTGGTCATATGTACATATACTACATCATCTTGCATTCAAGATAAAACTCAAAATATTGCCTTTTACATTCATCATTTCATTCCAAAATTTAAATTAGGATTCATCCTCATTCGTATAACATTTACACAACTTCAAATCCATCAATCCATTCTGCATCATCCATTATATATTTTACACATATTCATAATCATTAAAACAGTCACTACATCATTATACATATATTAGCATCTTAGTCATTTTTTATTCCAACAACATTTTTCACATTATAATCATTTAACCTACATTTGCATTTGCATTTGCATCTGCTACATAAACATCCATTGCATTTTCACCACTGCATTTACACATTTCACATATTCATTCTACATATTAATCCCCAAAAATTTGTATTACTTTCATAAATAAAAATATACATATTACACTGAATTGAAAGCCTATATTTGCACTTCTCCTTGGATTGATACCTTGAGGTTACCTCTTTACTATATTAGCGGGAACTTAGAGATTATCTATAGCTTCATCAAATTGGCACCATTACTGGGGAGCACAATGCTTCAATTCAGTGTATTCATTTCATACATACAATTGCATTATATAAAAGCATTTAGATAGGATTCAATCTGCATTTTGCATTGCATAAATTCTTGTTATTGTGCTAACATTCCTTGAAACTTACAATTGAACAATCCTTGAGTCTTAACCCAATATATGAACCATTGTTGTATTATTATTAGAAAAAATATTAATATTTTTATATTTTATTCTTCAATAAATCTCAATCCCTATGAATCCTAGATATTTGAATTATCCATCATATCAAATTTGTTATCAAACTTTAATTCTGCACGAATGTCATCCAAGTAGTTTAATTAGTGTTGTTGAAAGCTTGGACCATTATTTTCATTAACAGTTTTTAAGAGAGATATTTTAATAACAATTAATATTTAAATAATGTTAATATTGGTTTACAAACCTAATTTGTTAAATGAAACTCAAGAAAAACATCATGTTTATAGCTTATAAGTGAAGGTTCAAAATAAAACAATTAACATGTAATAAATAGAATTGAATAAAACCAGAAGTAATTTACATAACAAGTATCTTTAAATTTAATAAGTATTTACATTACTAAAAGTTTTATCTAAATCCTTTCTTCATATCCTCTTATTTTTAACATAAAATCCAGAATTTTGCATTGATGATGTTGCTCATTCTTAACATCAAAGTCCAGAATTTTACATTGATGACGTTGTGTTGCATCTTCCAGGAGTATGGTTTAATAATCATTGATATTGTGTATTCTCTATTGATCTATATAAAAAAATATCACATCATAAGACAAAATAAAATAAATTCTAGTGAAATAGATGAAAAAGAAAAAAAAAACTATTCCATACTTGATTTTTCTCTTGTATGTTTGTAATGTTGGTAATTTATAATTGAACAGTCTCTTCTTATCTTACAAATGAGAAAGGGGAAATTTGTATCTTCTAGATTCTGGAATCTCTGTAGTCTATTCTTACAAATGGTACAGGTGAAATTTGTAAATTTGTATCTTCTGGATTCTGTAGTCTCTGTAGTCTTTTCTTACAAATGGCATAGGTGAAATTTGTATCTTCTAGATTCTATAATCACCACACAGTTTTCATTAGCCCCTTCATGAAAAAGGATAATTAGAAAAAAAAATATATGTCATCATGTTAAACATGATACAATACCTTCAAAAGTTTGCTAAATGTTTTATCCCATTCAACATGCACTCACACATTACAACCATCACAACACCTAATAAGAAGTGACAATTAAGAGTTGATTACCAACATGAAAAAAGAATAGAGAATTAAGACTTGATGTATATACTATTTAACATTTACAAATAACTCATCTTACCCCTAATTGGAGTGCAATCACCTTGCCAAGTAACCTACACAGTGTAACACCACAAATCAGCATTACATATGTAAACAAACAACTTCTCATGTTATAAATGTTGACTTTCGTTAATCTCTTATACATTGAAAGAAATTTAATTTTTTTCTAATAACAAAATCAATCTTATTCTTTAGTCATCCACCTTTTAGTTATACGATTAAAGAAAAAAAAATCTAAAATATAACTTTCTTTCTTAATCGTTCTCCATGTCTTTCTAAATCTTATTTTATTCTTTATTTTTTAATTCCTTTAAAATATCTATATCAATCACACATGGAGAAAAAAATGATATTGAAGCAAATATCAACATTAAAATAAATTAGAAATTAAGTATAATACCTTTGGTACTTCTTTGATTTGATTTTTTATCAATATTACCACTCTTACAAAACATATATCTTCATCCTCTTCATCATCTGTACTAATATTATTGGACATTTTTGTCCAAACTATAAATATTGAAAGATATATGAAAATACTATCTTTATTGTTTGTAAAAAATTGATAGTTGAAAACTTTATGAATCAGGTCTATATATATACAAAGTTACATAAGAGATGAATTGATAGAGAGAAGAGATAACATGAATTGAATACTATTATTAATTTTTGTTTTTAATATTTAAATATATTTAAAAAAGTAATTAATGAATATATGTAATTCATTAATAAATAAATACATNTTAGAAATATAATATATAAAAAATAACATTAGAGGTTGTAACGTAGAGTGGACCAGTCAATTAATTCTTAAACTAATCATGCAAAATATCAATTCGCTTTGACTAGTTTTATTGGCAAATATATAAAAAAAAAAAAGGTTTTAATCTATTTAGTCTATTGAATATATTCTTTTATGATGAAAAAACTGAGGAAGATGATGTTAAAAAAAAAAAAAGTTAGTACATATATTTATTAAAAATATTTTACTAAAATAAAGGGGTTAAGGATAAAAAAGAAAGAGTAAAGTGTAATGGTTGAAAAAAAAATTATAATTAAAAAAAAATACCATACTTCTCATTGATGTTATCATGTAGTGAAATATATTACAAAGAAAATTCAAAATATAAGTGTAATATTTTTGGACATTTAAGAGTGTGATATTAAGAAAATATATATAAAAAACGATAATTTTTGTTGTTATTATCAAGATAATATTATTATAATTATTATTTTAAAAAAAATTAATTATTATTATTATTATTTTTAATTCTTATGTTGATGGATCTATCTAACTAACTAGCAAGTTGATAATTATGTGGGACTAATCAAGAAATTTAGCCTACAAATATTGGACGAAGTAACCAACCCTATTTAATTTTTTTTGCAATGAAATGTATGATGGACTAAATTACCTTTTAGTATAAAATTTATATAATAATAAATAATATTTTTTTTATAATTATTAAATATAATCATACTCTTATTATTATTAGGTATATTTTAGAAGAATATTTTGATTTTTTATAAGATATTTTATAATTTTTACATATTTATAATTTTCTTTACTTATTTTTATTAAAAATAAATTAATAAGTTTATTTAACTATTATATAATTAAATTTCCATATATATATATATATATATATATATATATATAATTAAATTTCCATATATATATTTATTTTAAAAGAACGTAAGTATTTTATGTATTTAATTATAATACATATTTAATATATTAAATTCATGCATTTAAATATATATATATAGAGAGGGTTAATATAGTTTTTGTACCGGATAAGTATCGGCTTACCCTTAATCGGCTATTGGGCCGAAGGGGTGTCGTCCTAGGCCGGCATCATGTCGCTTAAAGCCCAAAGCCCACTAAGCATGGATTTCGCATAATGAATATTCAGTTACTATCCAATCAGGTATTCTGTTACTACTTTCTCTTATTATAAATTGAGAGTCAGGTAGCCAAGTAAACTCACATTTTCATCATTCTCATTACTCTCTATATACTTACTACCTTGTTGATCTCTTACTGACTTGAGCGTCGGAGTGTAATCACAGGTACCCCCCATTCGGTACACTGTCGGCTAGGAGACCAGGAGCATTAGAAGACGTCCAAGAGGAGCTCGGCCCGTGTAAGTACATTTGGCACCCACCGTGGGGCCGAGAAGATCTCAGACAATGGTGGTTACGAGAAGTTAGCAAGAAGGAAGTCGAGTAGCGGAGGCTCCTCCCCCTCCTCACGTCACACAGATGTTGGAAGCCATAATTAAGGAGCTGCAGGAACTTAAGCAAGGACAAAAGAGAACAGCTTAGGAGGTGGGACAGTTGCAGGAGTCTCACAACAAGATGAGACGGAGGAGGAGACGGAAGAAGGAGGAGAAGGAGGAGTCACCACCTGATGAAGAAACTTCAGCTTCCCGGCCTCTGTCACCTCATGCCAACAGCAAAGTGGAGTCGAGGCCAAAAGCAGCCAGCAGTCGTCCAGCTGGTCAAGATGGAGCCAACCCGAAGACTTCCCGGGTGTTACCACCTCCGCACTAGCATCCCTTTGCTAAATGGTTACTCTCTCCCTGCCAACACGGTAGACTGCTTTGGAGCATTGTGTCAAGCTTTCCTTGCACATTTTGAGGTTAGCACACCTCTCCCCATCACCACCATGGCACTAGTGGATGTCAAGCAACAGGAAGATGAATCCCTAAGGAGCTTTATGGACAGATATTCAAAGATATGCCTTAAGCTCCCAAATCAAAGAGGTGATGTAGCTATACACCATCTGGTTTTGTCCCTCAAAACTGGACCTTTCCTAAATCACCTCACCAAAAATCCTCCAGCAACTATGCAGGAGGCCCGGAAGAGAGCAACCAAGTATATGCAAATGGAGGAAATGAACAACTACCGAGAGGTTATCGGCTTGACTAATCCCGCCAAGCCGACAACTAATCCGGTAAACAAAGGAAATAACGACAGGAGCAGAAGAAACCAGGAGAATAGACCTCGTCATCCGAGACCTCGAGAAGGAAAATACACCCATTACACACCCCTCACAGTCCCTCAGGGCCGAGCACTAGATGAGGCCTTACATGTTGATCTGTTGTGCACTAACACTCTGCCCTCCCCCAGAGATGCTGATCCAAAGAAGCACTGCCGTTATCACCGAAATTATGGGCATACAACCGATAAATGCACGGGCCTAAGGGATAGGTTAGAAGAGCTCATCCAAGTTGGACACCTCAGGAAATTGGTGAGGAAGGAGGAGAAAAGATATTCCACCTGGGTCGAAGATGATACCGGCAGACGGGATGCAGGAGAAAGAAGAAGGAGAGAGCCCGAGAGGCGTCTGGAACCTGTTAGGGGAGTAATTAACACCATGGCAGGGGGATTCGCAGGAGGAGGCGCATCCGGCTCAGCCCACAAACGTCATTTACGAAAGTTGCAGCAAGTGTACCTGACTGATCGTCCGAAGCCGATAAGACCTCGGATGCCCCCAATCACTTTTTCTGACGATGATTTCCATGGGATAGATCCTCACCAGGATGATCCTATGGTTATCACTATCGAAGCGGCTAACTTTGCTATTCGGAAGACGTTAGTGGACCAGGGGAGTTCGGTTGACATACTGTATTGGCACACATTCAAAAAAATGATGCTTGCTTAATCGGCATTGCACCCTTACACTGATCAGATTGTGGGTTTTTCTGGTGAAAGGGTGGATGCCAGGGGTTACATCGACTTATACACCAAGTTCGGAGAAGGGGACCGAGGATACAGGATTGTTACGATAAGGTATCTAGTTGTTGAAGCCTCTTCTTCATATAACATGCTTCTTGGCAGGCCTTCATTGAACCAGACTAGAGCAATAGTCTCCACCCCGCACCTAGCCATGAAGTTCCCGGCGCTTGACGGCTCGGTCATCACACTTTATTGTGACCAGAAAGCAGCAAGAGAATGCTATGTGGCCAGCTTAAGGGAGACACCACAGCGGGACCCAGCGAAAGAGAAACCAGTGCCAAGAGCTGAGGTGGCCTTCACTAATATTGACCCTCGAGTCGAGGACGGATGCCGAGTAGAACCGGAGGAAGAGACCATGCCGGTCATAATACAGGGAGATGATCAGGAGACGTATGTAAGCTCTCTAATGAAGGAGGAAGAACTAGCCAGGATGGTGCAGTTTTTGAAGGAAAATACTGACTTGTTCGCCTGGTCAGCCGATAACATGCCAGGAATAGATCCAAAGGTGATCGATCACCTACAGGTTATCGATATATCGTGAAGCCAAGCCGATTTTCCAGAAGAAGAGGAACATGGGGGAAGAAAGGAGGCAGGTAGTGAAGGAGGAAGTGAGTAAGCTACTGGAGGCAGGCTTCATTCGTGAAGCCAAGTATACCACTTGGCTTGTGAATCTGGTCCTTGTCAAGAAGTCCAACAACAAATGGAGAATGTGCACTGATTATACAGATCTGAACAAAGCATGCCCGAAAGATACTTACCCTCTGCCGAATATTGACTGATTAGTTGACGGTTCTTCGGGTCACCAAGTGCTCAGCTTTCTGGATGCTTATTTGGGTTACAATCAAATAAGGATGTACCCGGCTGATGCTAGCAAGACAGCCTTTATAACAGAGGAAGCGAACTATTTTTATGAAGTTATGCCTTTCGCCCTTAAGAACGCAGGGGCCACATATCAGAGGTTGATGGATAAGATGTTTCATCAGCAGATAGGCTGCAACATGGAAGTTTATGTGGATGACATGGTAGTAAAGTCAAGTTCCAATCCAGGACACATGGAGGATCTGTCCGAAATATTTTCGGCTCTACAAAAGTACAACATGAGGTTAAAACCCAAGAAATGTGTATTCGGGGTTCAAAGAGGTAAATTCTTGGAGTTCATGATAACCAACAGGGGCATCGAAGCTAACCTCGACAAGTGTTGGGCCATAACCGGCTTAGGAAGTCCCTCCAACATTAAAGAAGTGCAGCAACTGATAGGTCGGCTAACAGCTTTGTCTCGCTTCACACCAGCCCTGGCCGAGAAGACCAGGCCTATTGTCCGCTTATTGAAGAAGTCTACGGCTTTCAGATGGGACGAAAAATGCGAAGAAAGTTTTCAAAGTCTGAAACAATTTCTTACATCCCCACCAATCCTCCAGAAGCCGACAGCCGGGAAGGAACTGATACTTTACTTATCGGTATCGAATAATGCCGTAAGTTCGGTATAAGCTCAGGAGCAGAATGTAGAAGTTCGCCCCATTTACTATGTTAGCCGAGTTCTTCAGGATGCCGAGACAAGATATCAGCTGCTGGAGAAGACTGTTGCGCTAGTATTTCCAAAGTCACAAGGTAGTGGTGAAGACTGACTATCCCATTGCTCGGATACTCCGAAAGCTGGAGCTGTTAGGGCGAATGGTGGCATGGATGATTGAGTTATCAGAGTTCGACTTAGCCTATGAAAAATAAGGACCCATTAAAGCACAATGTCTTGCTGATTTTGCGGGAGACTTACAGCCGGAACCCGACACCATTCCGGAGTGGAAGCTATTTGTGGATGGCTCATCCAACAAAAGAGGAAGCGGAGCCGGGGTAGTACTGGAGGGACCATCCGGCATGTTGATCGAGCAATCCTTGGTGTTGTAATTTAAAGCTTACAACTAGGCCGAATATGAGGCTCTAGTGGCAGGATTGGATCTGGCAATGGACTTAGGTGTATGTAACTTGAAATGTTTTACAGATTCTCAGTTGGTTGCCAGGAGATAATGGGGGAATTTCAGGCCAAGGAACCACTTCTCCAACGTTACTACCACCTCGTCACCGGGAAGCTGAAACATTTTCGGCAAGTTTCAGTATCACACATTCCCCGGGAGGATAACAGCCGCGCAGATGTACTTTCAAAGCTGGCAAGTGCTAAGGGAACTAGCCACCATCATACTGTCATTCAGCACACTATCCGACAACCATCCGTCTCGGCGAATGAATGCTTACAAACGGAAGCAAAGGTAACTTGGATGACCCCCTACATCTCTTACCTTACCACTAGGCAATGTAGTGATGACCAGAAAGAGACAGCGATTTTCCGAAAGAAAGCATCCCGGTTCTTACTAATAGGTGATGAACTTTTTCAAAGGGGATATTCGACACTGCTCCTAAACTGTGTGGCCGAGGAGCAGTCGGCATATATCTTAGAGGAACTACACCGAGGTTTATGTGGTTTCCATTCAGGAGGACGGACGATTGCAGCCAGGGTCTTACGAGCAGGCTTCTATTGGCCTACCGTCCAGCATGATTGCACTGCGTACATCCGAAAATGCAAAGAATGTCAGCTTAACGCAGATAATATCCACTTGGTTCCTGAAAAGTTACACCATGTAACTTCTCCTTGGCCTTTTGCTATGTGGGGAATGGATATCCTTGGCCCGTTTCCCCCAGCAAAAGAACAGTGCAAATTCTTACTCGTGGCGGCTGATTACTTTACTAAGTGGATAGAAGCCAAACCATTAGCAGAGATAACGGCCCAACAGGTGCAAAAGTTTGTCTGAAAGAATATCGTGTGCAGGTTTGGGCTCCCTCATACTATAGTAACCGACAATGGTCGGCAATTTATCGACGGTTCTTTAGCCGAATTCTACATAGGACTCGGCATTCGACATATTACTAGTTCTGTTGAGCATCCTTAGACCAATGGGCAAGCGGAAGCCGCCAACAAGGTTATCCTAACAGAATTGAAGAAGAGATTGCGGAAAGCTAAGGGAAAGTGGACCGAGGAACTGCTAGAAGTCTTATGGGCATATCGGTGTACTCCTCAGTCCACAACACTTGAGACTCCCTACAGTTTAACTTATGAAGTGGACGCTATGATACCAGTCGAATTGGGAGAAACTAGCCCGAGGAGACAGCTACTAAACATGGATGACAACGAGGAAAGCATGAAAATTGAATTGGATCTTTTAGAGGAGCTTCGTGACAAAGCAATGATAAGATAGGAGGCCTGCAGGTTACGAGCTTCGAGAAGATTCAATACCAAGGTCAAGCCGAGAAGTTTCCAGGAAGGTGATCTAGTGCTCAGACTTCGCACTCTAGCCCGAAAGGATCCCAGTGAAGGCAAGTTTGCTTCCAACTGGGAAGGACCTTACAAAGTTACCAAAGTCCTTGGGAAGGGAGCATATCAGCTACAAGATTTAGTGGGCAAAATGCTGCCTCGATCTTGGAATGCTAGCTCATTAAAGTTTTACTACAGTTAGAAGTTTTTTATTTTCAGCATCATTTCATTGCTTTTGTACAGACAATCAATTTCCCTGCTTTCAATAAATGAGGATATTCAGTTCATTCCTTGTCTTAGGCGAAATCACTTAAAACGCTAGGTGACGCCTAACCGAGTACTTATCAGCTAACTCTTAGGTGAAATCACTCAAAACGCTAAGTGATGCCTAACCGAGTACTTATCAGCTAACTCTTAGGCAAAATCACTTAAAACGCTAGATGACGCCTAACCGAGTACTTATCAACTAACTATTAGGCGAAATCACTTAAAACGCTAAGTGATGCCTAACCGAGTACTTATCAGCTAACTCTTAGGCAAATCACTTAAAACGCTAAGTGATTCTTAACCACAATACTCTTAGGAAAAATCGCTTAAAATGCTAAGTGATTCCTAATCGAGTACTTATCACTTTATTTTTAGTAAAATCGCTTAAAACACTAAGTGACAACCGAATATTGATCGTTTTTATTGAACCCAGAAATATCAAAGCAAAGTTGAACACAAAACATAAAATGTTCATTAAAGATAGAAAAATTTGGATTACAGAGGAAGCGGAAAAGCTGAAATCATAAAAGCTACTCTAATACATTGATATTTTTGGCCTCATTGTCAACATCAGCATTCACGTCGGCAGTTTCTTCGGCACCCAGGGTCTCATCGGTAGGCGAAGTTGACGAGTCTTTTGGAATATCTTCCAAGGCTGTCCAATTAACTTTTCTGCTACAAGGGTTTCCCCCTTTTCTTGAAAGTATAAAGCTTGACGAAGGCATTTAGCAAAACCATCTTTATGCTCGTCAACGGTCAGACTAGTCAGGTCTAAGACTTCTTTGTTGAGCTTTTGATTTTCCGCTCGGGCATTGGATAAGCTTCTTTCCAGACCCTAAGTGTCATCTGCCCGCCTTTTTTCTAGTTGGGCCAATTGCCTCTCCAACTCCGCCACTTCGGCTTCATGCTTAGCCCTTTCCTTGGCCAACTCGGCCTTCAGCTCGGTTTCAGCCTTCTCATGTGTAGCTGAAATCTCTTCCATTTTCTCCAACAACAAGTTGTTGGCTGCCGCCACCTCAGCCGCCTCCTTTTCGGCCTTGATAATTTTTTCCTTCAACATTGGCACTTCGGTTGTTTCCTTAGTTGACTTACTCAACTCTTCCATAATCCAATGGCCGGCGGTCATGGAGCATGCTTGCAGCTCTATCCAAGAGGCCTTCAATTCGTCTAGCCCCACTTGTTGCAAGGCCTCTTGTTCCTTTCGGGGGAGCGCCAGGCTAACACCTTGAGCCATTTGCAGTTCATGACTTAAAAGAACCATAGGGCTGGACGAAGCTGCTATATCCTCGGTTACCCTTGGATTCACGCGAGTTCTTTCTGCAGTCTGTGGCTCCGAAGCAGGCTGCTTTCTTTTCGGCCCACGGTTCGCCACTCGCACGGGACTGGCATTGTCTTCAACGATCACAACGGGTGGTTGTGTAACAAGTTGTTGGGGATCGACAACCGGGGGGTTCTCTTCTCTTGCTTCACGGGAAGCCGCCAGCAGACGATCCCTTAGTTGACGGAAGGAACCTTTCGGCATGTCGATCACGTCGCTTAAAGCCTCTGCAAAACAAAGAAAATTTAGCTGTGTTAAAGAACAAAGACTATACGAGGATATTTGTAAATGCATACCCGCAGGGTTAGTAGGAAGGTGTGGGTTCAGGAAGTTGCCGAGAAGAGGTCGGCAAGGCAGCTGGCGAGGGATTTGTTCTAAAATATCTACCATCCTCTGCTCGTATGCCGATAACCTCTTCTTCGGAATATGCTGATACTTTGTAGGGGCACGTGTCCAATAGAAGGGGAACTTTGGTCGATCTCCCTCATAAAAATAAGGCCTCCCCCCTTCCTTCACTCGGACCTTTAAGAAGCCACCCTTAAAGTTTTTGTAGCTCATCGTGTATGCCTTGAAGAGGACGTTGGCAGCTTGACTTACCAGAGATACCCAAGACACAAAATCTCTTCCTCGAGTACAATAATAATGGAGGAAGAGACCAGGGGTAAGGATGATGTCGAGTGCTCGGCATAGCAATCGGAAAGCCTGAAGCAGAGCCCAGCTATTGGGATGAAGCTGGGTTGGCGCAAGGTTCAAATTCACAAGAACCCCGACAGTAAAAGCATCAAAAGGCAACCTTACCTTCAGATCCGTGAAGAAGCAGGAGTACATATAGAAAAAGTCCTCCAGTGCCCCTTCTCGGCCATGGCATACGTGCTCGGAAGGGGCGCAGGGTGCAAGGCTCACCAAATCTTCGTCGAAGCCCGGCTCCACAACGGTCTACTCCGCGACAAAATCCACTACCTCCCGCTTTCGTGAGAAACGAGAGCTGAACTCTCTGACTTTGGGGTCCACCCAATTATAACCGGGTGGGGAAGCACACTTTTCCCTCAAGGGAATCCCATCACAGGAGAAAGCCAAACTGTCCTCGGCATTCTCCACCAGACGAGCCGAATCCTTTCCCATTGATCTTGTTCCCTCACTGCTCGACCTCGCCGCCGACCCCTCGGATGAACCAGAATCTGAAGAAAAGGAAGAAGACACACCGAAAGATGATAAGAAGATAAGAGGAAGAATGACTGAGAAGATTTCGGAGAACTGAAATAGTGAAGTGTGTTGAAAGCATATCAAGAAAGCCTTTATATAGAGGCCCCGGGGAGATGAAGGGTTGTCAGTCACTTCTCGCCATTATGGCGGAGCACTCGAGTGATTTGCCTCGAGCCTTGTGCGTAGCTCGCATGCGCAGACGTTACAAACCCTTCCGCCTAATCAGGTAAAGCCACGTGTCTGAAGCGGTTCAAGGCTCAACGGCTTCCCGCTCAGGATGGGTTCCAGAACCTTCCTTAACACTTTGAATTATGTTCAGTTACTTGAATGCATTCCAGAAGCTTCCCAACGAAATCAATTCCAACAGAACTGGCAAATAACACATTTAGACATGTCTACCTTTTCCTGGCTCAAGTAAACCTCCTTTCGGTCTTCATGACTAGGGGGGCTTGTGTACCGGATAGGTATCGGCTTACCCTTAATCGGCTATTGGGCCGAAGGGGTGTCGTCCTAGGCTGGCATCATGTCGGCCAAAGCCCAAAGCCCACTAAGCGTAGATTTCGCATAATGGATATTTAGTTACTATCCAATCAGGTATTCTGTTACTACTTTCTCTTATTATAAATTGAGAGCTAGGCAGCCAGTTAAACTCACATTTTCATCATTCTCATTACTCTCTATATACTTACTAAAAAGTCCTATTGATCTCTTACTGACTTGAGCGTCAGAGTGTAATCACAGGTACCCCCATTCGATCCAGTATCGGCCAGGAGACCAAGAACATTAGAAGACGTTCGAGAGGAGCTCGGCCCGTGTAAGTACAATTTTAAATATATTTTATTTATCAAAATAATTCATATTTTTTTTTAATAATCGAACATTCTATATTTGGATTATAATAATAATAATATATAATAATAATAATAATAATAATAATATTATGAATAATATATTGATGGTTTTATTATGTAAGGATTTGAAAGTTTTTAAATGAAGTTATTGTTTCTAAATTTTTCCTATTTTAATTAAATTTTAAATAATATTTATAATAGTATACAGTACTTAAAATTTCTTAAATTAAAACTTTATTTTTAGTTAAATTATTTGTAACTTAATTCTTACGTATATTTAATATTTATAATTATAATTAGTTTCTTAAACTAATTAAGATGATGTGTAACACTGATATAAATTAAATATATATATATATATATATTATATTATATTATATTATATTATATGGAATTAAAAAAATTTATGTTCATAAAAATTATTATTTTCGTTGAACTATAAACCTAATTAAATTTTTATCTATTGATAAAATTAAATATATAATTTAATTTGTTATACAAGACCATTGTTTAATTTAATTGGAAACAAGAAATTAGATCTAATTTTTACGTGATTAACAAAGTAACCAATCAGCAAATCAAATTTTTTATTTCTTTTGACTTTATACTGTGGAAATAAATTTAAAAAAATGGTGATGTGATTTAACTTTTTCTAATTTTGATTCTAAACCACCCAAATTACCTTGTTTTATTAATGAACTGTTGAGCTTCATAAACATTTCTTATAATTCAAGTTTTTTCTTCCCTCTACTTAGATAATTTCAAATATACTTCTTCCTTGCTTTATATTCATTAATGATAAAAGAGAACCTCTAATTTCTATATTCTT